>CAUJGU010000303.1:0-51094 GCA_963169105.1 Ceriagrion tenellum
ATACCACCGGTTAATTTGGAGTTTCTTCTTCTTAAAAAGATGCAATACCTCTATCTAGCGGGAATGGCGCTGTCAAACTGAAATTATGTGAGCGGCGATGCCTGCCTTCATCCCACTCTTCTGAAAAAGGAAGTACAAAAACTCGAGTTGATGTGAGGTTTGTTGAAAACGCAACGTAAGGTTATTTTAGGTTATGGCTAGGAGAAGTAGAAAATTGCCTACCCTATCCGTCCTGTAGATTCCTCTTTGGAGTAATGGACTGAAAGTGGCCAATCACTAACTTCGAGCCTAATTGACAGGAACCAGCCTTTAAAAGGACTTGTCGCCACTGGAATGAAGAAGATGACAACCATTAGTTCATGTAAGGTGTTGATTAAATAAATTTCTTACCTCCGCTTAAGCACCCATGACCCTATTCCGGTGGTACAACGAGCTCGCAGTGATAACACAGAGTAATAATGCCAGGGTTGGAGGGAGAGAGAGGCGGTAAAGAGAAATGACACCACGGTACGTCGAACGTCGTTGCAATCTGTGTTTTGGCGAGAATATTTTTGCTGCAATTTCGTTAACTACTTACAAAAAGCATTGCTTCCCTCCATCCCACCGCTGGCCCGCACTCAGTAGCTTTTCGTCGGCTTTAAAATTGACTCTCTCGAATGAAGTTCTCCATTGGGTATCGAGGCGTTTTAAAATTAATGTATTGACTTGAATGATGTAGCATAGAGCCCTTCCTCAACGACATATGGAATGTTGAGGCATGTGATAACCCTCGTCTCTTCCAAACAGTCTATCGTATCCATGAACCAGCTGTGAAGTACTACACCGTTAAACAAATCGGCTACATGGAGACCACAGGGCTCCGTTATAGCATGCCAACGCCATCTAGCGGTTTTAACGTGGAACCAACTGAAGAGGTTGCACTTAGGCAAAATTTTCCGAGGTATTGCTGGAAAACTGGTGTTGGAGTAGATTGGAATGCATCACACAGGGATATGAGAAGAACGATCGATTTTTGTAACGAAACCAATAATCTGCAGCTACTTAATTGCAAGAACCTATAACATATATATATATTTATATATAAAGTAGAGGGTTGTCTGTCTTAAAGACAAATCAACAGTTTAAATCCTATCGTACTGAAACTTTGGAGAGTAATAGTTCAAGGCAGGAGGACATCAATGCGGCACTGTAAAAAAATCTCAGGGCCCATAAGGGGGCCCTTGGGTGGTTTTACGGTACGTATTGGGTTTTGTGTAGTGGTTTCAGTTTTTACTTTTTTAAATTACTTCCGCTCAAGATAGAGAGTTGGAATTTTTTCATTAAATGTCAGAAGGAATGAAGATTTGAATTCTTTCAAACAGTTATCCTTTAAAATTTCGTAATTGATTGAAAAATACGTTTTTAACTGCTAAAACGCATATTTTTCTGTCAACGAAGAATGCCATATTCGCATGAGAACCAGATTTCTTAACACTTAACACTTCTTGTGAAACTCAAATGCTGACTGCACATACGGAAATGTCACTTCCGATAGATTAGTTGGCGACTAGGCAATTCATTTACATTTTTAAACCCGAATCTGCAACCGAAATTGCCCTTAGCGAGGTGTTCGTGCAACGGGAAAATGAAAGATTTCACAAGTACAGGGAAAGATAAAATACGAGGGCTGCCAGATTTTCGGCTTCATGTCAAGACAGTACACAATATATTCAGGCAACATTAAACAGAAAAAATCATAGGTACAAAAAATTCATTACCCACCTTCTAATTTGTTACGATGCGTGACGTCTTGTTCTATAGACCAATTTGAGAAAATGTCACCGCCAAGCTTACCTGTAATTATACCAGCCATGAGTGCCGCCACGCCGAAACCAGGGAAAAAAACCATTTCGTAAACTTTCGTGACTACGTCTATGAAGAAAATTTTACCTTCAAACGTCTAGAATCATGCAGCACGGACCAATTCTCAGCTACTTTCCTCTCGCGCGGTCCGGCGTCTGACGAATCTCACACTGCGATGTTACTTAGCAACGGTGACTACGCTACGGGCATTATTGTATTTCTCCTCCGTGAGCAGGCGAATTGCGCGTGAATGGTGGCCAATGTAATGAAACAGGTACATACACCTACATTCGCCTTTATATCCATATATATTTATGTATAAAAATTACAGGGTTTGTCTGTCTTAAAGACAAATCAACAGTTTAAATCCTATCGTACTGAAACTTTGGAGAGTAATAGTTCAAGGCAGGAGGACATCAATGCGGCACTGTAAAAAAATCTCAGGGCCCATAAGGGGGCCCTTGGGTGGTTTTACGGTACGTATTGGGTTTTGTGTAGTGGTTTCAGTTTTTACTTTTTTAAATTACTTCCGCTCAAGATAGAGAGTTGGAATTTTTTCATTAAATGTCAGAAGGAATGAAGATTTGAATTCTTTCAAACAGTTATCCTTTAAAATTTCGTAATTGATTGAAAAATACGTTTTTAGCTGCTAAAACGCATATTTTTCTGTCAACGAAGAATGCCATATTCGCATGAGAACCAGATTTCTTAAAACTTAACATTTCTTGTGAAACTCAAATGCTGACTGCACATACGGAAATGTCACTTCCGATAGATTAGTTGGCGACTAGGCAATTGATTTACATTTTTAAACCCGAATCTGCAACCGAAATTGCCCTTAGCGAGGTGTTCGTGCAACGGGAATATGAAAGATTTCACAAATACAGGGAAAGGTAACATACGAGGGCTGCCAGATTTTCGGCTTCATGTCAAGACAGTACACAATATATTCAGGCAACATTAAACAGAAAAAATCATAGGTACAAAAAATTCATTACCCACCTTCTAATTTGTTACGATGCGTGACGTCTTGTTCTATAGACCAATTTGAGAAAATGTCACCGCCAAGCTTACCTGTAATTATACCAGCCATGAGTGCCGCCACGCCGAAACCAGGGAAAAAAACCATTTCGTAAACTTTCGTGACTACGTCTATGAAGAAAAGTTTACCTTCAAACGTCTAGAATCATGCAGCACGGACCAATTCTCAGCTACTTTCCTCTCGCGCGGTCCGGCGTCTGACGAATCTCACACTGCGATGTTACTTAGCAACGGTGACTACGCTACGGGCATTATTGTATTTCTCCTCCGTGAGCAGGCGAATTGCGCGTGAATGGTGGCCAATGTAATGAAACAGGTACATACACTTACATTCGCCTTTATATCCATATATATTAATGTATAAAAATTACAGGGTTTGTCTGTCTTAAATACAGATCAACAGTTTTAATCCTATCGTACTGAAACTTTGGAGAGTAATAGTTCAAGGCAGGAGGACATTAATGCGGCACTGTAAAAAAATCTCAGGGCCCATAAGGGGGCCCTTGGGTGGTTTTACGGTACGTATTAGGTTTTGTGTAGTGGTTTCAGTTTTTACTTTTTTAAATTACTTCCGCTCAAGATAGAGAGTTGGAATTTTTTCATTAAATGTCAGAAGGAATGAAGATTTGAATTCTTTCAAACAGTTATCCTTTAAAATTTCGTAATTGATTGAAAAATACGTTTTTAGCTGCTAAAACGCATATTTTTCTGTCAACGAAGAATGCCATATTCGCATGAGAACCAGATTTCTTAAAACTTAACATTTCTTGTGAAACTCAAATGCTGACTGCACATACGGAAATGTCACTTCCGATAGATTAGTTGGCGACTAGGCAATTGATTTACATTTTTAAACCCGAATCTGCAACCGAAATTGCCCTTAGCGAGGTGTTCGTGCAACGGGAATATGAAAGATTTCACAAATACAGGGAAAGGTAACATACGAGGGCTGCCAGATTTTCGGCTTCATGTCAAAACAGTACACATAATATTCAGGCTAAGACAACATGAAACGGAAACATAAAAAATCATCACCACAAAAAATTTATTAGCCACCTTGTAATTTCTTTCCATGCATGACGGCTTGTTCTATACACCATTCCGAGAAAATGTCACCGCCAAGCTTACCTGTAATTATACCAGCCATGAGTGCCGCCACGCCGAAACCAGGGAAAAAAACCATTTCGTAAACTTTCGTGACTACGTCTATGAAGAAAATTTTACCTTCAAACGTCTAGAATCATGCAGCACGGACCAATTCTCAGCTACTTTCCTCTCGCGCGGTCCGGCGTCTGACGAATCTCACACTGCGATGTTACTTAGCAACGGTGACTACGCTACGGGCATTATTGTATTTCTCCTCCGTGAGCAGGCGAATTGCGCGTGAATGGTGGCCAATGTAATGAAACAGGTACATACACCTACATTCGCCTTTATATCCATATATATTTATGTATAAAAATTACAGGGTTTGTCTGTCTTAAAGACAAATCAACAGTTTAAATCCTATCGTACTGAAACTTTGGAGAGTAATAGTTCAAGGCAGGAGGACATCAATGCGGCACTGTAAAAAAATCTCAGGGCCCATAAGGGGGCCCTTGGGTGGTTTTACGGTACGTATTGGGTTTTGTGTAGTGGTTTCAGTTTTTACTTTTTTAAATTACTTCCGCTCAAGATAGAGAGTTGGAATTTTTTCATTAAATGTCAGAAGGAATGAAGATTTGAATTCTTTCAAACAGTTATCCTTTAAAATTTCGTAATTGATTGAAAAATACGTTTTTAGCTGCTAAAACGCATATTTTTCTGTCAACGAAGAATGCCATATTCGCATGAGAACCAGATTTCTTAAAACTTAACATTTCTTGTGAAACTCAAATGCTGACTGCACATACGGAAATGTCACTTCCGATAGATTAGTTGGCGACTAGGCAATTGATTTACATTTTTAAACCCGAATCTGCAACCGAAATTGCCCTTAGCGAGGTGTTCGTGCAACGGGAATATGAAAGATTTCACAAATACAGGGAAAGGTAACATACGAGGGCTGCCAGATTTTCGGCTTCATGTCAAGACAGTACACAATATATTCAGGCAACATTAAACAGAAAAAATCATAGGTACAAAAAATTCATTACCCACCTTCTAATTTGTTACGATGCGTGACGTCTTGTTCTATAGACCAATTTGAGAAAATGTCACCGCCAAGCTTACCTGTAATTATACCAGCCATGAGTGCCGCCACGCCGAAACCAGGGAAAAAAACCATTTCGTAAACTTTCGTGACTACGTCTATGAAGAAAAGTTTACCTTCAAACGTCTAGAATCATGCAGCACGGACCAATTCTCAGCTACTTTCCTCTCGCGCGGTCCGGCGTCTGACGAATCTCACACTGCGATGTTACTTAGCAACGGTGACTACGCTACGGGCATTATTGTATTTCTCCTCCGTGAGCAGGCGAATTGCGCGTGAATGGTGGCCAATGTAATGAAACAGGTACATACACTTACATTCGCCTTTATATCCATATATATTAATGTATAAAAATTACAGGGTTTGTCTGTCTTAAATACAGATCAACAGTTTTAATCCTATCGTACTGAAACTTTGGAGAGTAATAGTTCAAGGCAGGAGGACATTAATGCGGCACTGTAAAAAAATCTCAGGGCCCATAAGGGGGCCCTTGGGTGGTTTTACGGTACGTATTAGGTTTTGTGTAGTGGTTTCAGTTTTTACTTTTTTAAATTACTTCCGCTCAAGATAGAGAGTTGGAATTTTTTCATTAAATGTCAGAAGGAATGAAGATTTGAATTCTTTCAAACAGTTATCCTTTAAAATTTCGTAATTGATTGAAAAATACGTTTTTAGCTGCTAAAACGCATATTTTTCTGTCAACGAAGAATGCCATATTCGCATGAGAACCAGATTTCTTAAAACTTAACATTTCTTGTGAAACTCAAATGCTGACTGCACATACGGAAATGTCACTTCCGATAGATTAGTTGGCGACTAGGCAATTGATTTACATTTTTAAACCCGAATCTGCAACCGAAATTGCCCTTAGCGAGGTGTTCGTGCAACGGGAATATGAAAGATTTCACAAATACAGGGAAAGGTAACATACGAGGGCTGCCAGATTTTCGGCTTCATGTCAAAACAGTACACATAATATTCAGGCTAAGACAACATGAAACGGAAACATAAAAAATCATCACCACAAAAAATTTATTAGCCACCTTGTAATTTCTTTCCATGCATGACGGCTTGTTCTATACACCATTCCGAGAAAATGTCACCGCCAAGCTTACCTGTAATTATACCAGCCATGAGTGCCGCCACGCCGAAACCAGGGAAAAAAACCATTTCGTAAACTTTCGTGACTACGTCTATGAAGAAAATTTTACCTTCAAACGTCTAGAATCATGCAGCACGGACCAATTCTCAGCTACTTTCCTCTCGCGCGGTCCGGCGTCTGACGAATCTCACACTGCGATGTTACTTAGCAACGGTGACTACGCTACGGGCATTATTGTATTTCTCCTCCGTGAGCAGGCGAATTGCGCGTGAATGGTGGCCAATGTAATGAAACAGGTACATACACCTACATTCGCCTTTATATCCATATATATTTATGTATAAAAATTACAGGGTTTGTCTGTCTTAAAGACAAATCAACAGTTTAAATCCTATCGTACTGAAACTTTGGAGAGTAATAGTTCAAGGCAGGAGGACATCAATGCGGCACTGTAAAAAAATCTCAGGGCCCATAAGGGGGCCCTTGGGTGGTTTTACGGTACGTATTGGGTTTTGTGTAGTGGTTTCAGTTTTACTTTTTTAAATTACTTCCGCTCAAGATAGAGAGTTGGAATTTTTTCATTAAATGTCAGAAGGAATGAAGATTTGAATTCTTTCAAACAGTTATCCTTTAAAATTTCGTAATTGATTGAAAAATACGTTTTTAGCTGCTAAAACGCATATTTTTCTGTCAACGAAGAATGCCATATTCGCATGAGAACCAGATTTCTTAAAACTTAACATTTCTTGTGAAACTCAAATGCTGACTGCACATACGGAAATGTCACTTCCGATAGATTAGTTGGCGACTAGGCAATTGATTTACATTTTTAAACCCGAATCTGCAACCGAAATTGCCCTTAGCGAGGTGTTCGTGCAACGGGAATATGAAAGATTTCACAAATACAGGGAAAGGTAACATACGAGGGCTGCCAGATTTTCGGCTTCATGTCAAGACAGTACACAATATATTCAGGCAACATTAAACAGAAAAAATCATAGGTACAAAAAATTCATTACCCACCTTCTAATTTGTTACGATGCGTGACGTCTTGTTCTATAGACCAATTTGAGAAAATGTCACCGCCAAGCTTACCTGTAATTATACCAGCCATGAGTGCCGCCACGCCGAAACCAGGGAAAAAAACCATTTCGTAAACTTTCGTGACTACGTCTATGAAGAAAAGTTTACCTTCAAACGTCTAGAATCATGCAGCACGGACCAATTCTCAGCTACTTTCCTCTCGCGCGGTCCGGCGTCTGACGAATCTCACACTGCGATGTTACTTAGCAACGGTGACTACGCTACGGGCATTATTGTATTTCTCCTCCGTGAGCAGGCGAATTGCGCGTGAATGGTGGCCAATGTAATGAAACAGGTACATACACTTACATTCGCCTTTATATCCATATATATTAATGTATAAAAATTACAGGGTTTGTCTGTCTTAAATACAGATCAACAGTTTTAATCCTATCGTACTGAAACTTTGGAGAGTAATAGTTCAAGGCAGGAGGACATTAATGCGGCACTGTAAAAAAATCTCAGGGCCCATAAGGGGGCCCTTGGGTGGTTTTACGGTACGTATTAGGTTTTGTGTAGTGGTTTCAGTTTTTACTTTTTTAAATTACTTCCGCTCAAGATAGAGAGTTGGAATTTTTTCATTAAATGTCAGAAGGAATGAAGATTTGAATTCTTTCAAACAGTTATCCTTTAAAATTTCGTAATTGATTGAAAAATACGTTTTTAACTGCTAAAACGCATATTTTTCTGTCAATGAAGAATACCATATTCGCATGACAACCAGGATTTGGTCTTAATTGCAGCTGGAATTTATATTGCTTAGTTAAGCCGATTAGGAATATAAGCTTTGGATATTGTGCAGCGGTTAATTATTTCGCCTTTTAAAACAACTTTAACTAAAGACAGAGAGCTGAAATTCATTTTATCAGATACCGGAAAGCATGAAACTACTCTAGTTAGTATTTTCTATTCTTAATTTAATCTTTTTATTTTAAGGATTTTATTTTATTCTTTGTCTGTGTGTCTGTACTTTATGTCAATCTACTGTTTCAGTCTTATTGTACTGAAACTTTGCAGACTATTAGTTCAAGGCAGGAGGAATACTGTAGGCTATTTTTAAAAGATCTCAGCGCCCTAAAAGGTCGCAAGAAGGGCCTTTCGGTGGTGTACGCTACGTATTGGCTTTTGTGCAGTGGTTTCATTTTCCTGTATCATATTACTTGCGTTCAAGATAAGAGGGTCGGAATTTCTTTGACAATTTGGTGAATGAATGAAAATTTAATTTTTTCAATCAAATACCATTCCCATAACGTAATTGCCTAAAAACCGTGTTTTTATCAGAAAAATCTCAATTTTTCTCTGAAATCAGCGAATAAACTTTTTCAATGGAAACCAGAGATTTGATTGATGTGAAGGATATTGGCCGGTAATGTCCTGGGTCATGTCTGTTACATTTACAAAATATAGGTGTAACGTTGCCTATTTGAAAGTCTTGGAGTACCTTCCTTAACTATCCAATAATTGAACAGACGGTTTTCGGAACCAATATCTATCACGATGTTCGACAAGAGATAACTAAAGTATTACTTTAAAGAACAATGCTATCACAGACTGTAATTGTGATATTTCATCGGGACAGGTTGATTTGAAGGAGGTTTCGAATTTCAGGTGACATTCCATTTCGCGGCAAGAAATCGAAATACACTGAATAACTTTTGATATAGAGTTGTGTAATCAAAATTTGATTTTTATGCTGTTTAAATAAGACACATTTCTTCACCTGATCATATATTAGGAAAACGACCGAGTTTTACACTTACCCTGAAGTGATGGAACGGTGACTAAAAAGCAAACCACAATACAATAAATTGAATATCCCTCCACACAACGTTTGACACTTATTTACCATAGAATGTTCACCACATATAATTTACCATTCATTACACATTGCCTCTTCGGGCTAATACACTTAAACAGGCCATACACTTTACAATAATTGAGCCACTTCAATGCTTCTTCTGTTCACTAAACAGTACCTCACTGCACATTGCACAAAAAATCTCAACAGCTATACACACAATCATTTGAATGCAACCCCGCACAGGTGGATGCCGTATTCCTGGCCAGCTATCCCTCGAATATGCCCTGCGTTGCAATCTGGGAGTCCTCCACGTTCCTGAGGTCTTCCCGTCGTAATTTGCAGTTTCCCGATTATAGGCAGCCCACTTGGTGCATTTTTGATCAGAAGTTCCCACATATCCGCTCACTTATTGGAAAACTGGTCGATATAGACTGGTGCTTACTGAGCACTCACCCGCCGAGACTCACAGATTGAAAAACTCTTCACTTCAACTGAGTGGAAAGATTCTTTTTACTTAAATAATGCCCGACGGAGAATCTCCTGATTAATTTCTTTGGCGATACCTAGCTGCGGTTGACAAATTGTTGCTCGTTACCATGGCTGCCGTAGACAAATTGTTACTATCCGCTTTTCAAGTGCCGTTAGCCTCTATGGTCTTATCCCATGGGTGGTAGAATGTTTTAGCAGGCGGTGTACCCTTATCACTACGGTGACATGTTGTGGAGAGGCTTTCCAAGTCGTTAAGGATAAATTTTTGTTTGTCGAAATCCGTATACCATATATTTATTTTGGTGACTTACCGTTCATTAATCGCTGTGAACTACCGCCACGGAGACGAAAATACCTTCCCATTATTTTCAAAAATATCATGCCTAAAGACATGCTCTCCGAAAGAAAACCGCCTTTGCCGACTGCTATGTCATAATGATACTATTAGCAAATCTTCATATGTTCATAGCCGTGGAGATACTAACGGGCGTTCTTCATGCTGGCGTTGTGGATTGAGATTCCCTGTTGATTTTAGTAAGTTAAGTTGCTGTAGCGATATTAGTTTGACGGAACGGTTATTTTGTCGTCGAAATAACTGCATTCGCAGTCTTAGTGAAATTTGTATGTGATGCCAAGACCTCCCGTTTGAAACCAAGACCTCCCGATGTACGAAAGGGATAAATCACCATGTCGTGGCAATCCATTCCGTGAAGTGTACAACTTTAAGGAAGTCTTCAAGTATTGCAGTCGCCGTCAGTTTTAGGATGTTGGAAACTGTCATCGGTGTCAGCATTGTTTAAACTAAAGAGGTTGATGGTACGGTACGGGGAAGAGTGTAGGACAACTCCTTATGTAGCCATTGTTTTTTAAGGTGTAAGTCCTCCAGTACACGGAGGGAATATTAAAATCCCCCCCGATGGTAATAAAAATATAGATTTAATGAAGGCTGAAATGCTGAACTCGGTAATTTTTCAAATTTATTACGTGGGATATGTAATAAAAAAGCACACACATTCGAGGCCATGTTATGGGAAAATTTGAACTGTGCTTACGATCTCATCTCCTACAGCGATGAACTCACCACCGCTCGCTCTCGCTCATATTTTTTCCCATATGCATTGGTTGTTTTTTTTTTGGAAATATCTCGGTATCCGTCACATGAGTAGAGTTAATGTTTCCATCTACTAATCATCGTCTGTGGTGAGAATCAGGTGAAGGAAATCCGCGAATGCCTTTTCCATACAACAGCATTTCACCGACTCTGTTTTCAATGAGTAACTTGGGAGAAGCTGTAATTTCATCGTATGCAGTAGGTTAGATGTTTGAGGAAGTCTGTTTGTATGTATGAGAAGGGCGGTATGTATTTAATTGGAATATGAAGATACTCATAAAGTGAAGAAATCTCCCATCGACCCCTTCACTCGTTAATCCAATACATGATGTACTCACTGTCTTATCTTGTATCCTAAAACAGAAGGCCGACAGAGCCGGAATATGCACCTCGGTACACATGAAGGTAGCTATTACAACTAAGTGTGATGTGGCTTTTGGAATAATCAGAGACATTCTTCTAGAATAACATTTATGACAGAGTTGCAGTATATTGTGTCGTTCTGTTTTGACTCGGGAGTAATTTTTGTATTTGGTAGTATGAATAGGTTCTCCCTTGTGTAAATTACGTTATCGCTAATGGACAGACTTCTTGTGGAAGAGTCGGAAATGGTAAAACATTAACCTACTGAAATGAAGCAATCACCTGAATTTCTTATTTTCGGAAGTTCCACACTCGGGAGACTTTCTCGACTTGCGTCGTGGGCCGCTCGGTGGAAAACGCTATGCTATCGAAATCTCCGTGGGTCCACGGGTGAGGCGATTATGCGTCCGTAACGCTTTTTCCTTCTCCTACCAGAGGTATACGTAGCTGATGACTTTAGAGGTATGGCAAAATCTGTCGCTAGTGGAGCTGTTAAGATAGTGGAAAACGTTCTCCGTTAGGGTAGACGAAAGAGAGACGACGGGGGAGGCGTCTAGGTACCCAATGCACGGTAATTTTTCGCTGAATGGAGGCGTAAACTTGGGAGCTATGCCCAAGATCATCGAAATTCATCCTCCCGATGTAAGTCACGTGTATTGCTGCATCTAAATGGGAAGTACAGGGAGATACGAGTATGGTTTTACAGGCACGGAGACAGGGGTATCGGACAACGATCCGTCCGACAGCCGTGTCTCCTTGGGGTCACTCTCCACCGCCGGGACGACACCCACGAGGTCACAGGCGTGTAAGGACTTAGCCGAAGGATCAATCAGGGCAACAGTTAAAGAAAAAGGTGAACTTCGTTCTCCTGGAGAGCCCGGCGAACGTTTAATTCGCGAGCTCGCAGGCACGTGAGCGACATGCTGTATTTCGGGTCGCCGCCATTATGCCAGGTGGAGGTCGAGGGACGTCCAAGTGCGGTGGACGGACGGGCGCAAGTCTGAGGGTCGCTTCGACGCCCGGCGTCCGTCTTCGGCGTCGCGGACACTCTCCAAAAGGTGAAAGTCGGAGGAAGAGTTGAGTACAAAGATTCGGAGAAGCACACCGACGACAAGTTGACTAGAGCCAGCTGTGCTCCGAAGTGGTACGATATCAAGGAAAACGCACTGACGAAAATCGGCGCGCGCCATCTTTTAGATAATTCTCAACTACCGAACGCAGTCAGTATGGCAGATGCAGCGTCTGGAGCAGCGGCGACGGCACCACCCGCAGCCCAACCGTCCGGCACCGCGGCCGTGAAGCCCTTGCCCTCCTCGGGAGCCTCCGCGGCTTCCAAGAAGTCGAGCAAAGCTGGCGCAAAGAAAGCACGCGCAAAACCATCCCACCCACCCACCTCTGAGATGGTCAATAACGCCGTGAAGAGCCTAAAGGAGCGCGGTGGCTCATCCCTGCAGGCCATTAAGAAGTACATTGCGGCCAGCTACAAGGTCGACGCCGAGAAGCTGTCGCCCTTCATCAAGAAGTACCTGAAAGCCGCCGTCACCGCCGGAACCCTGGTGCAAACGAAAGGGAAGGGCGCTTCGGGCTCCTTCAAGCTGAGCTCGACCACTCTCAAGGAGAAGGCAGCACCGTCTGGCGCTGGCGGAGCGGGCAAGGCGAAGAAAGCAGCAGTGAAGAAAGCGGGAGTGAAGAAACCGAAGGCGGCCGGAGCCAAGAAGGAGAAGAGTGCAGGCGGTACTAAGAGATCCGCACCGAAAGAGCGGAGCAAGTCGGCCCCCCCAGCGAAGAAAGCCAAGAAAGTAGCAGCCGAGAAACCAAAGAAGAAGGCCGCAGCGGGGAAGCCTGCTGCCAAGGCGGCAAAATCGCCCTCCAAAGCGAAGAAAGCGCCAACGAAGCCTAAGACTCCAAAGCCGAAGAAGACACCAACGAAAGCTAAGGCAGCGGCGAAGAAGACGGTCGCACCGAAGAAGAAGTGAACTCAGAAATGACGTTCGCCATCTGAGACGCTGTCACATTCCTTGTCAGGGATGCAGCGTTCAACTAAGGCCCTCTTCAGGGCCATCAAATGCTCTTGAAAATGATTCTGAATGCTTTGAGACTTCAGGGAAAGGAAAATAACAAAAAAAAATTCAAAGTTTACCCCTTAAACAGTTCAGCTGAATATTGTTTATTAGCGCTTAGAATTACGGTAGATGGAAGAACAGCAATGACAAAAATATCATGTATCATATCACAATTAGATACATTACAGCAATAGTTAAGATCAGATTGTAGCAACAATCAGAGGAATGCAGTAGATTATGCGGGAGATGGCGGCTCACACCTCTCGCCACCCAGACGAAATACCAATGTAACCCCATCGCCAGATGATAGCCCTAGGTAAAAGTATGTGTATCTCAATCATTCGCACCACGATAAATAGGTCACTGAAGGTAAGCCAAGCCTCCGAATAAGGTAAACGGGGGCGAAGGAGAGGTTTTCGATACAGATTGCAATCAATCACCTTAACTGGCAAAAATAGTATGTGATTATACATTCTCAACAATTTTCACTCCCCTCTATGAAGATTACCATGACCAGCAATGGGTATCTTTTTCAGGTTTGATGTCAAGGGAGGAATGTCCTCGTTAACATAATTGTAAACCAAAGCAAACTGGGTCAATTATTCATTATTGTATTGGTCCTGAAAAGGACCTTGTTTATGACCAGGGAGCACGAACTTCCTAAGCACGTTCTCCACGAATACGGCGGGCCAATTGGATGTCTTTTGGCATAATTGTTACACGCTTAGCGTGAATAGCGCACAAGTTGGTGTCTTCGAAAAGACCGACGAGGTAAGCCTCGGACGCCTCCTGAAGGGCCATGACGGCGGATGACTGGAAGCGCAGGTCGGTCTTGAAGTCCTGAGCGATCTCGCGGACGAGTCGCTGGAAGGGCAACTTGCGGATGAGGAGCTCGGTGCTCTTTTGGTATCTCCTGATCTCACGGAGTGCCACGGTTCCGGGCCTGTACCTATGGGGCTTCTTCACTCCTCCGGTGGCCGGCGCGCTCTTGCGAGCGGCCTTGGTAGCCAGCTGCTTCCTGGGGGCTTTGCCTCCGGTGGACTTGCGAGCGGTCTGCTTCGTACGTGCCATTGCCCGTGTCCCCTAATTTGAAATTGAACTCCCCCCTCAACTCTTTGCGCCTCGGGACGCGATTGGTGGAGAAGGAACGTTTTACGAACATACGCTATAAAAAGAGGTGACTCCTCGCTGAACCTCACTCAGCAGAGCACCTCACTCAGCTACTACATTAGATAAAGATGACCGGTCGCGGAAAGGGAGGAAAAGGACTGGGGAAAGGAGGCGCAAAACGTCACCGCAAGGTTTTGAGAGATAACATCCAGGGTATTACGAAGCCCGCCATTCGCCGTCTCGCTCGTCGTGGAGGAGTGAAACGTATCTCCGGTCTCATCTACGAGGAGACGCGTGGCGTCCTCAAGGTGTTCCTTGAGAACGTCATCCGAGATGCCGTCACATACACCGAACACGCCAAGAGGAAGACGGTGACCGCCATGGACGTCGTCTACGCCCTGAAGAGACAGGGACGCACCCTGTACGGGTTCGGCGGTTAGACTGTATTTCCGACTCATCTGCCAATAACATCTACTGGCAATAAGCAAATAGTCCTTTTTAGGACTGACAAATTCTCTTAAAATGATCCTATGCTTTGATAACCATGAATTTAATCCCCGAGTTGATTCATATGAAGTTTCACTTTGCTATATTTCCCAAAAATTGACTTTCATTCTCTGCGGCCACCTACCATTGCTGGTACACCCCCTGCCTCTCACCGCTCTATTCACCACCTAGTCCGGGCATACATACTGTGCTTCTGATATGGGTAGGGTACCTTACACATTTAGAGTAACCGGGAATGGTATTCAATTCGAAGTAGACATTTGTTTCTTCCTGTAGGAAATGATAACGAGGTCTTAAGCACTTACCTTCTTAAGACTGGTGCCTTAGCTGCGAAATAATGGAAATCGAGCAAAGTTTTATTGGAACTGTAAATATGATACATTGCAATAATAATAAAGAAAGAAAACTGGAAAGCGGCCACGGTGGAACGGATGTCCTTCAAACTCCGGGAGGCACTGCAAACCTGCAACGGAAAGTATGTAATGAAAATGAGGCAGTATCTACGTACCAATTTTTCTTATTTATACGCATTACAGATTGTAAATTTGTTTTAACATAATATTGGTATAAAGACTTCATGTTATTGTCATCTTACATTGTTCTCCGATGAGATGGGAGTTTTTTAAATTTTTTTTTTTGTGGTATGACTTAATATTTTGGTTTTGTATGTACTCCATATGAAGCAATGTAATGTCCCAGGACAATAAAATTGTTTTCTACCCTATCACCCTGAAAGCCATATCAAGGGTGTTTCCCAGTGGGCGAGGCACGCGACCTTCGTCGCCCCGCAAAACTGGAACGAAGGACCTCGTTGAGCATCCAATGTCACGTCTCCCTAAGAATGAATTACTTCGTTTCGAGTCTTTTTCCTCGGGTTTAACGCTGTTCTAATGAAACAGGTACGTAGAGTACTGAGATACTACGGGACCTATGTCAAAATAAGAAACCACCGATCATCTTACGAGTGAAGTATCCAACTATTAGTTTAACTTTATTTTAAAAAAAAATTCTAAACTATAGGACGAGTGTGCACGATGTTATACTTTGGTGTCCTAAAAAGGACAATTTTAAGTACGAGATGAGAGGAGACCTAAGCCTTCTTCTCGGTTTTCTTTGGCAGAAGTACGGCCTGGATGTTGGGGAGGACACCACCCTGGGCGATCGTGACGCCGGATAGGAGCTTGTTCAACTCCTCGTCGTTCCTGATCGCTAGTTGTAAGTGTCGAGGAATGATTCGGGTCTTTTTGTTGTCCCTGGCGGCGTTTCCTGCCAACTCGAGGACTTCGGCGGCCAGGTACTCCATGACGGCAGCGAGATAGACGGGGGCGCCCGCTCCGACACGCTCGGCGTAGTTGCCCTTGCGCAACAGACGGTGGATACGACCCACCGGGAACTGAAGCCCGGCCCTGCTAGAGCGGGACTTGGACTTCCCCTTCACCTTGCCTCCTTTGCCTCGTCCTGACATGTTGCGATGACTCGTATATCGACGGTGCGGCTTGGGCCTTTCGGCAGAATGACTTTCAATCGTGGGGTTTCGCGTTTATAGGCGTCGGTCGAATTGGGAGCAGAGGTATCGAGTTACGGTGACGCGTGGGGTGAGTCACCGTCGCGCGGTGCGTCGTGTGCGTCTGATAGTCCAGGACACGGTTTCGGCAAAACACACATTCGAGTCTAATTGCGGAATCGACATGCCACCCAAGACGAGCGGAAAGGCAGCGAAGAAGGCCGGGAAGGCCCAGAAGAACATCTCCAAGGGAGATAAGAAGAAGAAACGGAAGAGGAAGGAGAGCTACGCGATCTACATCTACAAGGTCCTGAAGCAGGTCCATCCCGACACGGGAATCTCGAGCAAGGCTATGAGCATCATGAACTCATTCGTCAACGACATCTTCGAGAGAATCGCCGCGGAAGCATCTCGTTTGGCGCACTACAACAAGAGGTCCACCATCACATCCCGGGAGGTCCAGACCGCAGTCAGGCTCTTGCTACCCGGAGAGCTCGCGAAGCACGCCGTGTCTGAGGGCACGAAGGCCGTGACCAAGTACACCAGCTCCAAGTAAATCATTCTTGGTAGCGTGGCAACGTCCTAACGGCCCTTCTCAGGGCCATGAATCTTTTCACGAGATTGAACTTTTTGCTTTGTCACATCTATCCTTCCCTGCGACTTCCAAATGAACTAATAAAAAAAAACCAACGGCACCCGGTGTTCCCAGGCGGTCACCCATCCAAGTACTATCCGGGCCCGACGCTGCTTAACTTCGGTGATCGGACGAGAACCGGTGTTTTCAACGTGGTGTGGCCGTTGGCGATTATGATACCACTCGACGTTTACGTTAGCTTACAGATCAGTCGATGGAGTCCCTCGATACGTTGCATGTAAACCTGACACGGTTAATTGGCCAGAGGGTACTCGATGAAACTTCTTTTCGTCATATTTCCCAAATAATAGTGCGGGGAGATGAATGTTGTAAAATTATTCGTGCAAATTAATGGAATTCCTTCCCGCGTGCATGGAGAACAGGCTACGGAAATATGTGCAGATAACATTCCATGGATGAAAAATCATAGCGGACAATTGTCTTTGTTCCACGAACAAATCGCAACGCGAAAAGGTTACACGTAGACGATGGGAAATTAGTCCCATCTGGAATGTACATTGAAAACCACATTCTTTTCCGGCGAAGACGTTACAGAGGAAATCGAGTCCTTTGAACACTTTTCCCCACAGTGTTTCTACGATGTTTCCTTTTATTCGCCCACGCTGTACTATTTTTTGACGACGCCGCTCGTTTCACGTACGAACATAACTGCACAAGTGGTCGATCAAACTTAGGTTTATATAGCGTTGTCGATATTCAATTCCTGAAATTAGTGACTTCGGCGGACCAGCAACCGACTTCAGGCATTTGAAGAAGACGTACTTGTTATACCCGAGCCCAGAGATCATTTCGTCCAGTACCGAGGTATTGCTGTCGCAGAAATTGTTGTTACGTAAGAAAATCGTAGCAGAAACTTCCAAAAAGCATTACGTTTACTCTCCTCGGTTAACCTGTACTGGGCCCGAGTTTTTTGGGAGAAGTAACTGCTGCACGGAGGAAAAATGAGGCGTACGGATAGCTTGTGGCCGATGCCTTACGGGAAAAATTTTGCATGTTTTACATGAGCCAGGATCCTCTGATTCAATATTCATTACTCCCACTGTTCGAATGAATTCACGTGCGGCATATTTCATACTCTCTCGCTAGATAATACGGATTCCCGTCGTGGCTGTTCAGAATGTCTACTTATAGCACCATTAGAAAAACGCGAGCCAATTCCCGAGATTTTCATCTGATAGCAAACTAAGTGCCGTTGCGTGAGACATGCAAGATTCCGTACCGCTAATGAAAACATGTTAAAATGTCCCATCATTCTCTTTCTCCTTTACGCCACAGTTTACCTTCGTCAAATTGGATGGATATACCGCTGACTTTACAGGATCAGCGACTAATTTACACCCATTTCACGATTCTTCCCCGTTAGAGGACACGATGTTCAACATTCCACGAGAGCCGCACGCACAATTCACCCGAAAATTCAGAACGTTACATTTTACCGATTTAGAAAAAGGAAGACATAATACGTTCCATTACGACATCACTACCCAGGTTTCAGTGGACCCTGCGTTCCGCACTGTCGCATCTGATTATGAGCACTATCTAATTCGATGTCACTTTCTCGACCCATTCACACTGACGCTTCATTTTTTCGGAGGAGACTTCATTTTCACTACACCCTACACGGGCGTTTAACGAGTGTCGCCGGTCAACCATCCCTTCCACCGTTGCACCATTTTTCCCATACTGAATGCTTCCACGACACGCCCTGCCCTACCGATGACGTCCGTTTGCTGAGGGTCTGTAGGATTTCGTAAGCACACGACGACACGTGGCAATTTCTTAGCGAGACCGATTTCATACAGCATACGCCACATTGATTGTGAATAACACTCCTTTTAACTTTCTTGTTCAAAACATGATACATCCGTTTGTGCATAAAAATGTACCTCTAAAACGGCCTATCCATTTCTTTAAACTTACTCCTGATTCAGATCGGCATGTGGGCATCAGACTCACCACCCCACGTGCAGTATCTCTCTTCCACCATTCGTTATTATTACCATCCATTTGGTCGCGCTAGGTATGATGTTGAATCAAAGGAGCACTGACTACAGACTTAAAGACAAAAAATATGCTCCACTTCCCCACCCAGCATTCGTCTATTGCGTCCGTTCAGACACATTGGTGATGTTCATGCGCCGATTCTCAAAATGATTTAACAAAAAAAAACCAACGGCACCCGGTGTTCCCAGGCGGTCACCCATCCAAGTACTATCCGGGCCCGACGTTGCTTAACTTCGGTGATCGGACGAGAACCGGTGTTTTGTTTCAATTGATATTTATTTAGTTTGATACAGTACAGTACATATAGACACAGCATGTTGCATATTTCTTGCGTAAATATACAAGAGAGCCAGAAACAGATACTATTGGTTACTAAAGGATTTGTTTCACAAACACTTTAGACTAATTAATAAATAATTAATAAAGGTCCCCATTCTAAACAACATATTTTGTCCATCTTATACACAAATAACACCATCGTTTTAAAGAGATAAATCCGCCAAACATTTTAGAAACTCATTCCTTGACGGCCGCTTCCTTGGTCCCCTCCTCCTCCTCCTCCGTACTCGAACCCTCCTCCATACTCGAGTTCGTGTGGCTTTCCGACGTGTTATCGGCGGCCGCTTCCTTGTTCACCTCCACCTCCTCTTCCTCCTCCTCCTCCTCCTCCGAACTCGAACTCGTGTAGCTTTCGTCAGTCCCCTCCTCCTCCTCCTCTATTTTCGAGTCCGTGGAGCTTCCCGCTCCACTCCGCCCCAAACCAGCTGCATCGGTCTTGGCAGCCCGCGACCGCTCCCCCACCTCCTCCATTAGGCGGCCCGGCGTGGCGACGGCGGCTGCTGCTCTTACCCCATCCTCCTTCATTCTCGATACCGGGGAGCTCCTCACCCCACTCTGCCCCAAACCCACTGCGTCGGTCTTGGCAACCCGCGACCGCTCCCCCACCTCCTTCATTAGGCGGGCCGGCGTGGCGTCGACGGCTGCTTCTCTTACCCCATCCTTCTCCATTCTCGATACCGGGGAGCTCCTCACCCCACTCTGCCCCAAACCCACTGCGTCGGTCTTGGCAACCCGCGACCGCTCCCCCACCTCCTTCATTAGGCGGGCCGGCGTGGCGTCGACGGCTGCTTCTCTTACCCCATCCTTCTCCATTCTCGATACCGGGGAGCTCCTCACCCCACTCTGCCCCAAACCCACTGCGTCGGTCTTGGCAACCCGCGGCCGCTCCCCCACCTCCTTCATTAGGCGGGCCGGCGTGGCGTCGACGGCTGCTTCTCTTACCCCATCCTTCTCCATTCTCGATACCGGGGAGCTCCTCACCCCACTCTGCCCCAAACCCACTGCGTCGGTCTTGGCAACCCGCGATCGCTCCCCCACCTCCTTCATTAGGCGGGCCGGCGTGGCGTCGACGGCTGCTTCTCTTACCCCATCCTTCTCCATTCTCGATACCGGGGCGCTCCTCACCCCCCTCTGCCCCAAACCAGCTGCGTCGGTCTTGGCAGCACGCGACCGCTCCCCCACCTCCTCCATTAGGCGGCCCGGCGTGGCGTCGGCGGCTGCTGCTCTTACCCCATCCTCCTTCATTCTCGATACCGGGGGGCTCCTCACCCCACTCTGCCCCAAACCAGCTGCGTCGGTCTTGGCAGCACGCGGCCGCTCCCCCACCTCCTCCATTAGGCGGCCCGGCGTGGCGTCGGCGGCTGCTGCTCTTACCCCATCCTCCTTCATTCTCGATACCGGGGGGCTCCTCACCCCACTCTGCCCCAAAACAGCTGCGTCGGTCTTGGCAGCCCGCGGCCGCTCCCCCTCCTCCTCCATTAGGCGGGCCGGGGTAGCGTCGACGGCCGCTTCTCTTACCTCCTTCTCCTGTATTTTCGGTCCCGGCGATCTCCTCACCCCCCTCCGTTCCAAACCAACTGCGTCGTCCTCGGCAGCCCGCGACCGCCCCCCCACCTCCTCCATTAGGCGGGTCGGGGTGGCGTCGACGGCCGCTTCCCTTATCTCCTCCTCCTGCATTCTCGGTCCTGGGGAGCTCCTCACCCCACTCTGCCCCAAGCCCGCTACGGCGTCGTCTATGGCCAGCATATATCGATTTCCCTCTACAACCGACCTCCTCCTCCTCCTCCTCTTCCGCTTCGGTGCTGCCCCTGCTGTCTCGTCCCCTTCCTCTTTTTGCCCTTCACCGCTCTCACTTGCTCCTTCCCCGTCCGTTTCTCCGCTACTCCCTCTCCTTATTTCCGCACCTCTTCTCTTCTTTTCCGCCATTGTGACCTCCATCGGCGACACGTCCTCTCCGCTCCGGAGGGCCACCAATATCTCATCCCCCTCCTTCTCCTCTTGCAGCACCGGCCCTCTAAGTTTATCGGCATAGCTAGCCTGCCGATTCGACTTCGGGCAACTAATTCGCATATGGTCGGGACTCCCACAATTGCTACACGTCTGTTTCTGACCCTCGTAATAAATAACAGCTCGTTCATTATCAACCGGAATATAACTGGGTATCTCCGATTCTATGATCATCTTCACCGTCCTAGTCCCCGTTGGGCACTGATATCGCAGTTGCCCCCCCCACCTATTCTCTTCACAATGTAGCACCTTCCCATACTTCATTAAAGCCTTCTCCACCTCCTCTTTGGGAACCTCGAAAGGTAAGAGACACACTTTCACAAACTTTGCCCTCTTCGACGCCTCCTCCAGGGTGGCACGGCCCAAACTCGACCCCTTTGTGGGGAATTCCAGCCCTGCCCCCGCCATCGTTAACACTCTACCCATTATTGCTTCACTCGCGCACTTCACAAAACACTTGGAGCGCTGAGCGGCAAACTGGATTCCTAGGATTTCGGCCGCCCGTAGCCCGAGGACTTCATCAACGAATTGATGTACCTCAAGGGGGGAGGGGGACCGATTCAAACCATTAACCGTTATCAACACGGTATTCTTTCTCTCAACCGGCATACCGGGAGCAAAAGAAAACACAACACTGCACAACCACGCAAACCTGCGCAAACCTTTCCGTGCCTAGGAAAACCTAGGCACGGCCACATATAAACCACGTAACACCAACACGTGCAGGTATTCCTGCAAATCACTTTTCCGAGAAAACACTCGGCACCGGGCCCAGCGACCGCGAGGCCGATCGCCGGGAGGGAAGCACAAGGTCGAACCGAACAAAACCTTTTCCGAGAGCTCCAAAAACACGTCCGTTCGCCAGGTGTTTTCAACGTGGTATGGCCGTTGGCATCTACACCTACACTATTGAGACGTGTCATAGCTACAATAATCTTCCATTACTGCAGTACAAGAACCCTAAAAGAGAGCAGTGTAGACACACATGCCCAGTTCACCCGCAAAACCATCGAAGATGCCTAATAAGCCCAAAAATATCTACTATAATTCTAGAAAATACTACGTTCCTCAATATGTGCCAACGAATAAGCCGTCAAAATGACACCTTTTCCGGCCTTCAAACGCTCCTAACTCAAAAAGCACGCTACGCACGCGGACGTCGTCTCGTAATCACGCACGTACCGACCACCCGCGCATACACGATCGACGCGAAGGAATCACATCCACTCGTTTTCACTACACGAAGGGGGCAACGATCAAAAATCCTAAGGTTAAACACTTGCAAAATTTGCCTAAAATGGCAGAATATAAAATTTATTAAAATCACGCGGAGCGACTCCCGTGCATCGAGAAACCTCCAACGAAGCCTATCACCATCGCGTTCGATGCCTATTCCCGAAAATTCTAGGATCGGTCTGTTTCCGCCACCGAAAACGTACTCAAAATGACACCTTTTCCGGCCTTCAAACGCTCCTAACTCAAAAAGCACGCTACGCACGCGGACGTCGTCTCGTAATCAAGCACGTACCGACCACACGCGCATACACGTTCCACGCGAAGGAATCACATCATGGAGTACCTGGCCGCCGAAGTCCTCGAGTTGGCAGGAAACGCCGCCAGGGACAACAAAAAGACCCGAATCATTCCTCGACACTTACAACTAGCGATCAGGAACGACGAGGAGTTGAACAAGCTCCTATCCGGCGTCACGATCGCCCAGGGTGGTGTCCTCCCCAACATCCAGGCCGTACTTCTGCCAAAGAAAACCGAGAAGAAGGCTTAGGTCTCCTCTCATCTCGTACTTAAAATTGTCCTTTTTAGGACACCAAAGTATAACATCGTGCACACTCGTCCTATAGTTTAGAATTTTTTTTTAAAATAAAGTTAAACTAATAGTTGGATACTTCACTCGTAAGATGATCGGTGGTTTCTTATTTTGACATAGGTCCCGTAGTATCTCAGTACTCTACGTACCTGTTTCATTAGAACAGCGTTAAACCCGAGGAAAAAGACTCGAAACGAAGTAATTCATTCTTAGGGAGACGTGACATTGGATGCTCAACGAGGTCCTTCGTTCCAGTTTTGCGGGGCGACGAAGGTCGCGTGCCTCGCCCACTGGGAAACACCCTTGATATGGCTTTCAGGGTGATAGGGTAGAAAACAATTTTATTGTCCTGGGACATTACATTGCTTCATATGGAGTACATACAAAACCAAAATATTAAGTCATACCACAAAAAAAAAAATTTAAAAAACTCCCATCTCATCGGAGAACAATGTAAGATGACAATAACATGAAGTCTTTATACCAATATTATGTTAAAACAAATTTACAATCTGTAATGCGTATAAATAAGAAAAATTGGTACGTAGATACTGCCTCATTTTCATTACATACTTTCCGTTGCAGGTTTGCAGTGCCTCCCGGAGTTTGAAGGACATCCGTTCCACCGTGGCCGCTTTCCAGTTTTCTTTCTTTATTATTATTGCAATGTATCATATTTACAGTTCCAATAAAACTTTGCTCGATTTCCATTATTTCGCAGCTAAGGCACCAGTCTTAAGAAGGTAAGTGCTTAAGACCTCGTTATCATTTCCTACAGGAAGAAACAAATGTCTACTTCGAATTGAATACCATTCCCGGTTACTCTAAATGTGTAAGGTACCCTACCCATATCAGAAGCACAGTATGTATGCCCGGACTAGGTGGTGAATAGAGCGGTGAGAGGCAGGGGGTGTACCAGCAATGGTAGGTGGCCGCAGAGAATGAAAGTCAATTTTTGGGAAATATAGCAAAGTGAAACTTCATATGAATCAACTCGGGGATTAAATTCATGGTTATCAAAGCATAGGATCATTTTAAGAGAATTTGTCAGTCCTAAAAAGGACTATTTGCTTATTGCCAGTAGATGTTATTGGCAGATGAGTCGGAAATACAGTCTAACCGCCGAACCCGTACAGGGTGCGTCCCTGTCTCTTCAGGGCGTAGACGACGTCCATGGCGGTCACCGTCTTCCTCTTGGCGTGTTCGGTGTATGTGACGGCATCTCGGATGACGTTCTCAAGGAACACCTTGAGGACGCCACGCGTCTCCTCGTAGATGAGACCGGAGATACGTTTCACTCCTCCATGTGACATGATGTAAAAATAATTCAGATTCATGGTATAAAGGAAATCCCGAAAAAGCTCGGCAAATTTAAAGATTATTGCATGGGTTTTTTCCTTCCCATATTAGAAAACGAAGTACCCCAATTCTTTTAGTCAAAATGAAAACTTTTTTTTGGACAAATAAATACACTTTCAAAAGGAGATGTCTATTAACTCCTTATTATTCTTATGACACATGCGATTGAAGGTCGAAAAAAAGTCCGATTTTTGCCTCGTGTATTCTGAGCATTTGAAGGTGGAAAAAATGCGACTTTGACCTCGATTTCGGCCATAAAAACGGATCAATCGTAAATATTTCTATACTTACGACTTTTCAAAACCAAGATGCGATCAACTCTCGAAGCTCTCACTGCATGATGTAAAAATTATTCAGATTCATGGTATAAAGGAAATCCCGAAAAAGCTCGGCAAATTTAAAGATTATTGCATATGTCTTCCTTCTTATATTAAAAAACGAAATACTTCAATTCTTTTAGTTAAATGGAAAAAGTTTTTTGGACAAATAAATACACTTTCAAAAGGTGACGGCTACTAATTCCTCATAGTTCTTATGACACATGAGATTGAAGGTCGAAAGTAAGTGCGATTTTTGCCTCGTCGGCAAGGTTGTCAAAAACTTATAAAAAGGTATTATCGTTAAAACAGAGAACCCATCGCCACCAAGATGGCCGTCTCTCGATCACGGTTTTCAGGCTCTACCTTCTAAACGGTTGATCTGATCCATAACTTTTTAAGGTAGACAACAAAATGATCTAAACAATGAATTTAACACCGCTTGTATCTTTGTCCATTAGTTTAGTAGATACAAGCCGTCGAATTCGGTAATAATTTACCGCGCTTTTGAAGGTGGAAAAAACTGCCATATTGGCCTCGATGTTGACGTTAAAAATGGAAAAACGCACTTTCTTCACGATACACAAGGAAAGGCTTTGCTCGACTTCTTGGAAGCCGCGGAGGCTCCCGAGGAGGGCAAGGGCTTCACGGCCGCGGTGCCGGACGGTTGGGCTGCGGGTGGTGCCGTCGCCGCTGCTCCAGACGCTGCATCTGCCATACTGACTGCGTTCGGTAGTTGAGAATTATCTAAAAGATGGCGCGCGCCGATTTTCGTCAGTGCGTTTTCCTTGATATCGTACCACTTCGGAGCACAGCTGGCTCTAGTCAACTTGTCGTCGGTGTGCTTCTCCGAATCTTTGTACTCAACTCTTCCTCCGACTTTCACCTTTTGGAGAGTGTCCGCGACGCCGAAGACGGACGCCGGGCGTCGAAGCGACCCTCAGACTTGCGCCCGTCCGTCCACCGCACTTGGACGTCCCTCGACCTCCACCTGGCATAATGGCGGCGACCCGAAATACAGCATGTCGCTCACGTGCCTGCGAGCTCGCGAATTAAACGTTCGCCGGGCTCTCCAGGAGAACGAAGTTCACCTTTTTCTTTAACTGTTGCCCTGATTGATCCTTCGGCTAAGTCCTTACACGCCTGTGACCTCGTGGGTGTCGTCCCGGCGGTGGAGAGTGACCCCAAGGAGACACGGCTGTCGGACGGATCGTTGTCCGATACCCCTGTCTCCGTGCCTGTAAAACCATACTCGTATCTCCCTGTACTTCCCATTTAGATGCAGCAATACACGTGACTTACATCGGGAGGATGAATTTCGATGATCTTGGGCATAGCTCCCAAGTTTACGCCTCCATTCAGCGAAAAATTACCGTGCATTGGGTACCTAGACGCCTCCCCCGTCGTCTCTCTTTCGTCTACCCTAACGGAGAACGTTTTCCACTATCTTAACAGCTCCACTAGCGACAGATTTTGCCATACCTCTAAAGTCATCAGCTACGTATACCTCTGGTAGGAGAAGGAAAAAGCGTTACGGACGCATAATCGCCTCACCCGTGGACCCACGGAGATTTCGATAGCATAGCGTTTTCCACCGAGCGGCCCACGACGCAAGTCGAGAAAGTCTCCCGAGTGTGGAACTTCCGAAAATAAGAAATTCAGGTGATTGCTTCATTTCAGTAGGTTAATGTTTTACCATTTCCGACTCTTCCACAAGAAGTCTGTCCATTAGCGATAACGTAATTTACACAAGGGAGAACCTATTCATACTACCAAATACAAAAATTACTCCCGAGTCAAAACAGAACGACACAATATACTGCAACTCTGTCATAAATGTTATTCTAGAAGAATGTCTCTGATTATTCCAAAAGCCACATCACACTTAGTTGTAATAGCTACCTTCATGTGTACCGAGGTGCATATTCCGGCTCTGTCGGCCTTCTGTTTTAGGATACAAGATAAGACAGTGAGTACATCATGTATTGGATTAACGAGTGAAGGGGTCGATGGGAGATTTCTTCACTTTATGAGTATCTTCATATTCCAATTAAATACATACCGCCCTTCTCATACATACAAACAGACTTCCTCAAACATCTAACCTACTGCATACGATGAAATTACAGCTTCTCCCAAGTTACTCATTGAAAACAGAGTCGGTGAAATGCTGTTGTATGGAAAAGGCATTCGCGGATTTCCTTCACCTGATTCTCACCACAGACGATGATTAGTAGATGGAAACATTAACTCTACTCATGTGACGGATACCGAGATATTTCCAAAAAAAAAACAACCAATGCATATGGGAAAAAATATGAGCGAGAGCGAGCGGTGGTGAGTTCATCGCTGTAGGAGATGAGATCGTAAGCACAGTTCAAATTTTCCCATAACATGGCCTCGAATGTGTGTGCTTTTTTATTACATATCCCACGTAATAAATTTGAAAAATTACCGAGTTCAGCATTTCAGCCTTCATTAAATCTATATTTTTATTACCATCGGGGGGGATTTTAATATTCCCTCCGTGTACTGGAGGACTTACACCTTAAAAAACAATGGCTACATAAGGAGTTGTCCTACACTCTTCCCCGTACCGTACCATCAACCTCTTTAGTTTAAACAATGCTGACACCGATGACAGTTTCCAACATCCTAAAACTGACGGCGACTGCAATACTTGAAGACTTCCTTAAAGTTGTACACTTCACGGAATGGATTGCCACGACATGGTGATTTATCCCTTTCGTACATCGGGAGGTCTTGGTTTCAAACGGGAGGTCTTGGCATCACATACAAATTTCACTAAGACTGCGAATGCAGTTATTTCGACGACAAAATAACCGTTCCGTCAAACTAATATCGCTACAGCAACTTAACTTACTAAAATCAACAGGGAATCTCAATCCACAACGCCAGCATGAAGAACGCCCGTTAGTATCTCCACGGCTATGAACATATGAAGATTTGCTAATAGTATCATTATGACATAGCAGTCGGCAAAGGCGGTTTTCTTTCGGAGAGCATGTCTTTAGGCATGATATTTTTGAAAATAATGGGAAGGTATTTTCGTCTCCGTGGCGGTAGTTCACAGCGATTAATGAACGGTAAGTCACCAAAATAAATATATGGTATACGGATTTCGACAAACAAAAATTTATCCTTAACGACTTGGAAAGCCTCTCCACAACATGTCACCGTAGTGATAAGGGTACACCGCCTGCTAAAACATTCTACCACCCATGGGATAAGACCATAGAGGCTAACGGCACTTGAAAAGCGGATAGTAACAATTTGTCTACGGCAGCCATGGTAACGAGCAACAATTTGTCAACCGCAGCTAGGTATCGCCAAAGAAATTAATCAGGAGATTCTCCGTCGGGCATTATTTAAGTAAAAAGAATCTTTCCACTCAGTTGAAGTGAAGAGTTTTTCAATCTGTGAGTCTCGGCGGGTGAGTGCTCAGTAAGCACCAGTCTATATCGACCAGTTTTCCAATAAGTGAGCGGATATGTGGGAACTTCTGATCAAAAATGCACCAAGTGGGCTGCCTATAATCGGGAAACTGCAAATTACGACGGGAAGACCTCAGGAACGTGGAGGACTCCCAGATTGCAACGCAGGGCATATTCGAGGGATAGCTGGCCAGGAATACGGCATCCACCTGTGCGGGGTTGCATTCAAATGATTGTGTGTATAGCTGTTGAGATTTTTTGTGCAATGTGCAGTGAGGTACTGTTTAGTGAACAGAAGAAGCATTGAAGTGGCTCAATTATTGTAAAGTGTATGGCCTGTTTAAGTGTATTAGCCCGAAGAGGCAATGTGTAATGAATGGTAAATTATATGTGGTGAACATTCTATGGTAAATAAGTGTCAAACGTTGTGTGGAGGGATATTCAATTTATTGTATTGTGGTTTGCTTTTTAGTCACCGTTCCATCACTTCAGGGTAAGTGTAAAACTCGGTCGTTTTCCTAATATATGATCAGGTGAAGAAATGTGTCTTATTTAAACAGCATAAAAATCAAATTTTGATTACACAACTCTATATCAAAAGTTATTCAGTGTATTTCGATTTCTTGCCGCGAAATGGAATGTCACCTGAAATTCGAAACCTCCTTCAAATCAACCTGTCCCGATGAAATATCACAATTACAGTCTGTGATAGCATTGTTCTTTAAAGTAATACTTTAGTTATCTCTTGTCGAACATCGTGATAGATATTGGTTCCGAAAACCGTCTGTTCAATTATTGGATAGTTAAGGAAGGTACTCCAAGACTTTCAAATAGGCAACGTTACACCTATATTTTGTAAATGTAACAGACATGACCCAGGACATTACCGGCCAATATCCTTCACATCAATCAAATCTCTGGTTTCCATTGAAAAAGTTTATTCGCTGATTTCAGAGAAAAATTGAGATTTTTCTGATAAAAACACGGTTTTTAGGCAATTACGTTATGGGAATGGTATTTGATTGAAAAAATTAAATTTTCATTCATTCACCAAATTGTCAAAGAAATTCCGACCCTCTTATCTTGAACGCAAGTAATATGATACAGGAAAATGAAACCACTGCACAAAAGCCAATACGTAGCGTACACCACCGAAAGGCCCTTCTTGCGACCTTTTAGGGCGCTGAGATCTTTTAAAAATAGCCTACAGTATTCCTCCTGCCTTGAACTAATAGTCTGCAAAGTTTCAGTACAATAAGACTGAAACAGTAGATTGACATAAAGTACAGACACACAGACAAAGAATAAAATAAAATCCTTAAAATAAAAAGATTAAATTAAGAATAGAAAATACTAACTAGAGTAGTTTCATGCTTTCCGGTATCTGATAAAATGAATTTCAGCTCTCTGTCTTTAGTTAAAGTTGTTTTAAAAGGCGAAATAATTAACCGCTGCACAATATCCAAAGCTTATATTCCTAATCGGCTTAACTAAGCAATATAAATTCCAGCTGCAATTAAGACCAAATCCTGGTTGTCATGCGAATATGGTATTCTTCATTGACAGAAAAATATGCGTTTTAGCAGTTAAAAACGTATTTTTCAATCAATTACGAAATTTTAAAGGATAACTGTTTGAAAGAATTCAAATCTTCATTCCTTCTGACATTTAATGAAAAAATTCCAACTCTCTATCTTGAGCGGAAGTAATTTAAAAAAGTAAAAACTGAAACCACTACACAAAACCTAATACGTACCGTAAAACCACCCAAGGGCCCCCTTATTAAGTCACGTGTATTGCTGCATCTAAATGGGAAGTACAGGGAGATACGAGTATGGTTTTACAGGCACGGAGACAGGGGTATCGGACAACGATCCGTCCGACAGCCGTGTCTCCTTGGGGTCACTCTCCACCGCCGGGACGACACCCACGAGGTCACAGGCGTGTAAGGACTTAGCCGAAGGATCAATCAGGGCAACAGTTAAAGAAAAAGGTGAACTTCGTTCTCCTGGAGAGCCCGGCGAACGTTTAATTCGCGAGCTCGCAGGCACGTGAGCGACATGCTGTATTTCGGGTCGCCGCCATTATGCCAGGTGGAGGTCGAGGGACGTCCAAGTGCGGTGGACGGACGGGCGCAAGTCTGAGGGTCGCTTCGACGCCCGGCGTCCGTCTTCGGCGTCGCGGACACTCTCCAAAAGGTGAAAGTCGGAGGAAGAGTTGAGTACAAAGATTCGGAGAAGCACACCGACGACAAGTTGACTAGAGCCAGCTGTGCTCCGAAGTGGTACGATATCAAGGAAAACGCACTGACGAAAATCGGCGCGCGCCATCTTTTAGATAATTCTCAACTACCGAACGCAGTCAGTATGGCAGATGCAGCGTCTGGAGCAGCGGCGACGGCACCACCCGCAGCCCAACCGTCCGGCACCGCGGCCGTGAAGCCCTTGCCCTCCTCGGGAGCCTCCGCGGCTTCCAAGAAGTCGAGCAAAGCTGGCGCAAAGAAAGCACGCGCAAAACCATCCCACCCACCCACCTCTGAGATGGTCAATAACGCCGTGAAGAGCCTAAAGGAGCGCGGTGGCTCATCCCTGCAGGCCATTAAGAAGTACATTGCGGCCAGCTACAAGGTCGACGCCGAGAAGCTGTCGCCCTTCATCAAGAAGTACCTGAAAGCCGCCGTCACCGCCGGAACCCTGGTGCAAACGAAAGGGAAGGGCGCTTCGGGCTCCTTCAAGCTGAGCTCGACCACTCTCAAGGAGAAGGCAGCACCGTCTGGCGCTGGCGGAGCGGGCAAGGCGAAGAAAGCAGCAGTGAAGAAAGCGGGAGTGAAGAAACCGAAGGCGGCCGGAGCCAAGAAGGAGAAGAGTGCAGGCGGTACTAAGAGATCCGCACCGAAAGAGCGGAGCAAGTCGGCCCCCCCAGCGAAGAAAGCCAAGAAAGTAGCAGCCGAGAAACCAAAGAAGAAGGCCGCAGCGGGGAAGCCTGCTGCCAAGGCGGCAAAATCGCCCTCCAAAGCGAAGAAAGCGCCAACGAAGCCTAAGACTCCAAAGCCGAAGAAGACACCAACGAAAGCTAAGGCAGCGGCGAAGAAGACGGTCGCACCGAAGAAGAAGTGAACTCAGAAATGACGTTCGCCATCTGAGACGCTGTCACATTCCTTGTCAGGGATGCAGCGTTCAACTAAGGCCCTCTTCAGGGCCATCAAATGCTCTTGAAAATGATTCTGAATGCTTTGAGACTTCAGGGAAAGGAAAATAACAAAAAAAAATTCAAAGTTTACCCCTTAAACAGTTCAGCTGAATATTGTTTATTAGCGCTTAGAATTACGGTAGATGGAAGAACAGCAATGACAAAAATATCATGTATCATATCACAATTAGATACATTACAGCAATAGTTAAGATCAGATTGTAGCAACAATCAGAGGAATGCAGTAGATTATGCGGGAGATGGCGGCTCACACCTCTCGCCACCCAGACGAAATACCAATGTAACCCCATCGCCAGATGATAGCCCTAGGTAAAAGTATGTGTATCTCAATCATTCGCACCACGATAAATAGGTCACTGAAGGTAAGCCAAGCCTCCGAATAAGGTAAACGGGGGCGAAGGAGAGGTTTTCGATACAGATTGCAATCAATCACCTTAACTGGCAAAAATAGTATGTGATTATACATTCTCAACAATTTTCACTCCCCTCTATGAAGATTACCATGACCAGCAATGGGTATCTTTTTCAGGTTTGATGTCAAGGGAGGAATGTCCTCGTTAACATAATTGTAAACCAAAGCAAACTGGGTCAATTATTCATTATTGTATTGGTCCTGAAAAGGACCTTGTTTATGACCAGGGAGCACGAACTTCCTAAGCACGTTCTCCACGAATACGGCGGGCCAATTGGATGTCTTTTGGCATAATTGTTACACGCTTAGCGTGAATAGCGCACAAGTTGGTGTCTTCGAAAAGACCGACGAGGTAAGCCTCGGACGCCTCCTGAAGGGCCATGACGGCGGATGACTGGAAGCGCAGGTCGGTCTTGAAGTCCTGAGCGATCTCGCGGACGAGTCGCTGGAAGGGCAACTTGCGGATGAGGAGCTCGGTGCTCTTTTGGTATCTCCTGATCTCACGGAGTGCCACGGTTCCGGGCCTGTACCTATGGGGCTTCTTCACTCCTCCGGTGGCCGGCGCGCTCTTGCGAGCGGCCTTGGTAGCCAGCTCCACCGTGGCCGCTTTCCAGTTTTCTTTCTTTATTATTATTGCAATGTATCATATTTACAGTTCCAATAAAACTTTGCTCGATTTCCATTATTTCGCAGCTAAGGCACCAGTCTTAAGAAGGTAAGTGCTTAAGACCTCGTTATCATTTCCTACAGGAAGAAACAAATGTCTACTTCGAATTGAATACCATTCCCGGTTACTCTAAATGTGTAAGGTACCCTACCCATATCAGAAGCACAGTATGTATGCCCGGACTAGGTGGTGAATAGAGCGGTGAGAGGCTCGCAATTCTAGAAAATACTACGTTCCTCAATATGTGCCAACGAATAAGCCGTCAAAATGACACCTTTTCCGGCCTTCAAACGCTCCTAACTCAAAAAGCACGCTACGCACGCGGACGTCGTCTCGTAATCACGCACGTACCGACCACCCGCGCATACACGATCGACGCGAAGGAATCACATCCACTCGTTTTCACTACACGAAGGGGGCAACGATCAAAAATCCTAAGGTTAAACACTTGCAAAATTTGCCTAAAATGGCAGAATATAAAATTTATTAAAATCACGCGGAGCGACTCCCGTGCATCGAGAAACCTCCAACGAAGCCTATCACCATCGCGTTCGATGCCTATTCCCGAAAATTCTAGGATCGGTCTGTTTCCGCCACCGAAAACGTACTCAAAATGACACCTTTTCCGGCCTTCAAACGCTCCTAACTCAAAAAGCACGCTACGCACGCGGACGTCGTCTCGTAATCAAGCACGTACCGACCACACGCGCATACACGTTCCACGCGAAGGAATCACATCCACACGTTTTCACTACACGAAGGGGGCAACGATCAAAAATCCTAAGGTTAAACACTTGCAAAATTTGCCGAAAATGGCAGAAAATAAAATTTATTAAAATCACGCGGAGCGACTCCCGTGCATCGAGAAAGCTCCAACGAAGCCTATCACCATCGAGTTCGATGCCTATTCCCGAAAATTCTAGGATCGGTCTGTTTCCGCCACCGAAAACGTACTCAAAATGACACCTTTTCCGGCCTTCAAACGCTCCTAACTCAAAAAGCACGCTACGCACGCGGACGTCGTCTCGTAATCACGCACGTACCGACCACCCGCGCATACACGATCCACGCGAAGGAATCACATCCACTCGTTTTCACTACACGAAGGGGGCAACGATCAAAAATTATAAGGTTAAACACTTGCAAAATTTGCCGAAAATGGCAGAAAATAAAATTTATTAAAATCACGCGGAGCGGCTCCCGTGCATCGAGAAAGCTCCAACGAAGCCTATCACCATCGAGTTCGATGCCTATTCCCGAAAATTCTAGGATCGGTCTGTTTCCGCCACCGAAAACGTACTCAAAATGACACCTTTTCCGGCCTTCAAACGCTCCTAACTCAAAAAGCACGCTACGCACGCGGACGTCGTTTCGTAATCAAGCACGTACCGACCACACGCGCATACACGTTCCACGCGAAGGAATCACATCCACACGTTTTCACTACACGAAGGGGGCAACGATCAAAAATCCTAAGGTTAAACACTTGCAAAATTTGCCGAAAATGGCAGAAAATAAAATTTATTAAAATCACGCGGAGCGACTCCCGTGCATCGAGAAACCTCCAACGAAGCCTATCACCATCGAGTTCGATGCCTATTCCCGAAAATTCTAGGATCGGTCTGTTTCCGCCACCGAATACGTACTCAAAATGACACCTTTTCCGGTCTTCAAACGCTCCTAACTCACAAAGCACGCAACGCACGCGGACGTCGTCTCGTAATCACGCACGTACCGACCACCCGCGCATACACGATCGACGCGAAGGAATCACATCCACTCGTTTTCACTACACGAAGGGGGCAACGATCAAAAATCCTAAGGTTAAACACTTGCAAAATTTGCCGAAAATGGCAGAAAATAAAATTTATTAAAATCACGCGGAGCGACTCCCGTGCATCGAGAAAGCTCCAACGAAGCCTATCACCATCGAGTTCGATGCCTATTCCCGAAAATTCTAGGATCGGTCTGTTTCCGCCACCGAAAACGTACTCAAAATGACACCTTTTCCGGCCTTCAAACGCTCCTAACTCAAAAAGCACGCTACGCACGCGGACGTCGTCTCGTAATCAAGCACGTACCGACCACACGCGCATACACGTTCCACGCGAAGGAATCACATCCACACGTTTTCACTACACGAAGGGGGCAACGATCAAAAATCCTAAGGTTAAACACTTGCAAAATTTGCCGAAAATGGCAGAAAATAAAATTTATTAAAATCACGCGGAGCGACTCCCGTGCATCGAGAAACCTCCAACGAAGCCTATCACCATCGAGTTCGATGCCTATTCCCGAAAATTCTAGGATCGGTCTGTTTCCGCCACCGAATACGTACTCAAAATGACACCTTTTCCGGCCTTCAAACGCTCCTAACTCAAAAAGCACGCTACGCACGCGGACGTCGTCTCGTAATCAAGCACGTACCGACCACACGCGCATACACGATCCACGCGAAGGAATCACATCCACTCGTTTTCACTACACGAAGGGGGCAACGATCAAAAATCCTAAGGTTAAACACTTGCAAAATTTGCCGAAAATGGCAGAAAATAAAATTTATTAAAATCACGCGGAGCGACTCCCGTGCATCGAGAAAGCTCCAACGAAGCCTATCACTATCGCGTTCGATGCCTATTCCCGAAAATTCTAGGATCGGTCTGTTTCGGCCACCGAAAACGTACTCAAAATGACACCTTTTCCGGCCTTCAAACGCTGCTAACTCACAAAGTACGCAACGCACGCGGACGTCGTCTCGTAATCAAGCACGTACCGACCACACGCGCATACACGTTCCACGCGAAGGAATCACATCCACACGTTTTCACTACACGAAGGGGGCAACGATCAAAAATCCTAAGGTTAAACACTTGCAAAATTTGCCGAAAATGGCAGAAAATAAAATTTATTAAAATCACGCGGAGCGACTCCCGTGCATCGAGAAAGCTCCAACGAAGCCTATCACCATCGAGTTCGATGCCTATTCCCGAAAATTCTAGGATCGGTCTGTTTCCGCCACCGAAAACGTACTCAAAATGACACCTTTTCCGGCCTTCAAACGCTCCTAACTCAAAAAGCACGCTACGCACGCGGACGTCGTCTCGTAATCAAGCACGTACCGACCACACGCGCATACACGTTCCAAGCGAAGGAATCACATCCACACGTTTTCACTACACGAAGGGGGCAACGATCAAAAATTATAAGGTTAAACACTTGCAAAATTTGCCGAAAATGGCAGAAAATAAAATTTATTAAAATCACGCGGAGCGACTCCCGTGCATCGAGAAACCTCCAACGAAGCCTATCACTATCGCGTTCGATGCCTATTCCCGAAAATTCTAGGATCGGTCTGTTTCCGCCACCGAAAACGTACTCAAAATGACACCTTTTCCGGCCTTCAAACGCTTCTAACTCACAAAGCACGCTACGCACGCGGACGTCGTCTCGTAATCATGCACGTACCGACCACCCGCGCATACACGATCCACGCGAAGGAATCACATCCACTCGTTTTCACTACACGAAGGGGGCAACGATCAAAAATCCTAAGGTTAAACACTTGCAAAATTTGCCGAAAATGGCAGAAAATAAAATTTATTAAAATCACGCGGAGCGGCTCCCGTGCATCGAGAAAGCTCCAACGAAGCCTATCACCATCGAGTTCGATGCCTATTCCCGAAAATTCTAGGATCGGTCTGTTTCCGCCACCGAAAACGTACTCAAAATGACACCTTTTCCGGCCTTCAAACGCTCCTAACTCAAAAAGCACGCTACGCACGCGGACGTCGTTTCGTAATCAAGCACGTACCGACCACACGCGCATACACGTTCCACGCGAAGGAATCACATCCACACGTTTTCACTACACGAAGGGGGCAACGATCAAAAATCCTAAGGTTAAACACTTGCAAAATTTGCCGAAAATGGCAGAAAATAAAATTTATTAAAATCACGCGGAGCGACTCCCGTGCATCGAGAAACCTCCAACGAAGCCTATCACCATCGAGTTCGATGCCTATTCCCGAAAATTCTAGGATCGGTCTGTTTCCGCCACCGAAAACGTACTCAAAATGACACCTTTTCCGGCCTTCAAACGCTCCTAACTCAAAAAGCACGCTACGCACGCGGACGTCGTCTCGTAATCACGCACGTACCGACCACACGCGCATACACGATCCACGCGAAGGAATCACATCCACACGTTTTCACTACACGAAGGGGGCAACGATGAAAAATCCTAAGGTTAAACACTTGCAAAATTTGCCGAAAATGGCAGAAAATAAAATTTATTAAAATCACGCGGAGCGACTCCCGTGCATCGAGAAACCTCCAACGAAGCCTATCACCATCGAGTTCGATGCCTATTCCCGAAAATTCTAGGATCGGTCTGTTTCCGCCACCGAAAACGTCCACAAAATGACACCTTTTCCGGTCTTCAAACGCTCCTAACTCACAAAGCACGCAACGCACGCGGACGTCGTCTCGTAATCACGCACGTACCGACCACCCGCGCATACACGATCGACGCGAAGGAATCACATCCACTCGTTTTCACTACACGAAGGGGGCAACGATCAAAAATCCTAAGGTTAAACACTTGCAAAATTTGCCGAAAATGGCAGAAAATAAAATTTATTAAAATCACGCGGAGCGACTCCCGTGCATCGAGAAACCTCCAACGAAGCCTATCACCATCGAGTTCGATGCCTATTCCCGAAAATTCTAGGATCGGTCTGTTTCCGCCACCGAAAACGTCCTCAAAATGACACCTTTTCCGGCCTTCAAACGCTCCTAACTCAAAAAGCACGCTACGCACGCGGACGTCGTCTCGTAATCAAGCACGTACCGACCACACGCGCATACACGTTCCACGCGAAGGAATCACATCCACACGTTTTCACTACACGAAGGGGGCAACGATCAAAAATCCTAAGGTTAAACACTTGCAAAATTTGCCGAAAATGGCAGAAAATAAAATTTATTAAAATCACGCGGAGCGACTCCCGTGCATCGAGAAAGCTCCAACGAAGCCTATCACCATCGAGTTCGATGCCTATTCCCGAAAATTCTAGGATCGGTCTGTTTCCGCCACCGAAAACGTACTCAAAATGACACCTTTTCCGGCCTTCAAACGCTCCTAACTCAAAAAGCACGCTACGCACGCGGACGTCGTCTCGTAATCAAGCACGTACCGACCACACGCGCATACACGTTCCAAGCGAAGGAATCACATCCACACGTTTTCACTACACGAAGGGGGCAACGATCAAAAATTATAAGGTTAAACACTTGCAAAATTTGCCGAAAATGGCAGAAAATAAAATTTATTAAAATCACGCGGAGCGACTCCCGTGCATCGAGAAAGCTCCAACGAAGCCTATCACCATCGAGTTCGATGCCTATTCCCGAAAATTCTAGGATCGGTCTGTTTCCGCCACCGAAAACGTACTCAAAATGACACCTTTTCCGGCCTTCAAACGCTCCTAACTCAAAAAGCACGCTACGCACGCGGACGTCGTCTCGTAATCACGCACGTACCGACCACCCGCGCATACACGATCCACGCGAAGGAATCACATCCACTCGTTTTCACTACACGAAGGGGGCAACGATCAAAAATTATAAGGTTAAACACTTGCAAAATTTGCCGAAAATGGCAGAAAATAAAATTTATTAAAATCACGCGGAGCGGCTCCCGTGCATCGAGAAAGCTCCAACGAAGCCTATCACCATCGAGTTCGATGCCTATTCCCGAAAATTCTAGGATCGGTCTGTTTCCGCCACCGAAAACGTACTCAAAATGACACCTTTTCCGGCCTTCAAACGCTCCTAACTCAAAAAGCACGCTACGCACGCGGACGTCGTTTCGTAATCAAGCACGTACCGACCACACGCGCATACACGTTCCACGCGAAGGAATCACATCCACACGTTTTCACTACACGAAGGGGGCAACGATCAAAAATCCTAAGGTTAAACACTTGCAAAATTTGCCGAAAATGGCAGAAAATAAAATTTATTAAAATCACGCGGAGCGACTCCCGTGCATCGAGAAACCTCCAACGAAGCCTATCACCATCGAGTTCGATGCCTATTCCCGAAAATTCTAGGATCGGTCTGTTTCCGCCACCGAATACGTACTCAAAATGACACCTTTTCCGGTCTTCAAACGCTCCTAACTCACAAAGCACGCAACGCACGCGGACGTCGTCTCGTAATCACGCACGTACCGACCACCCGCGCATACACGATCGACGCGAAGGAATCACATCCACTCGTTTTCACTACACGAAGGGGGCAACGATCAAAAATCCTAAGGTTAAACACTTGCAAAATTTGCCGAAAATGGCAGAAAATAAAATTTATTAAAATCACGCGGAGCGACTCCCGTGCATCGAGAAAGCTCCAACGAAGCCTATCACCATCGAGTTCGATGCCTATTCCCGAAAATTCTAGGATCGGTCTGTTTCCGCCACCGAAAACGTACTCAAAATGACACCTTTTCCGGCCTTCAAACGCTCCTAACTCAAAAAGCACGCTACGCACGCGGACGTCGTCTCGTAATCAAGCACGTACCGACCACACGCGCATACACGTTCCACGCGAAGGAATCACATCCACACGTTTTCACTACACGAAGGGGGCAACGATCAAAAATCCTAAGGTTAAACACTTGCAAAATTTGCCGAAAATGGCAGAAAATAAAATTTATTAAAATCACGCGGAGCGACTCCCGTGCATCGAGAAACCTCCAACGAAGCCTATCACCATCGAGTTCGATGCCTATTCCCGAAAATTCTAGGATCGGTCTGTTTCCGCCACCGAATACGTACTCAAAATGACACCTTTTCCGGCCTTCAAACGCTCCTAACTCAAAAAGCACGCTACGCACGCGGACGTCGTCTCGTAATCAAGCACGTACCGACCACACGCGCATACACGATCCACGCGAAGGAATCACATCCACTCGTTTTCACTACACGAAGGGGGCAACGATCAAAAATCCTAAGGTTAAACACTTGCAAAATTTGCCGAAAATGGCAGAAAATAAAATTTATTAAAATCACGCGGAGCGACTCCCGTGCATCGAGAAAGCTCCAACGAAGCCTATCACTATCGCGTTCGATGCCTATTCCCGAAAATTCTAGGATCGGTCTGTTTCGGCCACCGAAAACGTACTCAAAATGACACCTTTTCCGGCCTTCAAACGCTGCTAACTCACAAAGTACGCAACGCACGCGGACGTCGTCTCGTAATCAAGCACGTACCGACCACACGCGCATACACGTTCCACGCGAAGGAATCACATCCACACGTTTTCACTACACGAAGGGGGCAACGATCAAAAATCCTAAGGTTAAACACTTGCAAAATTTGCCGAAAATGGCAGAAAATAAAATTTATTAAAATCACGCGGAGCGACTCCCGTGCATCGAGAAAGCTCCAACGAAGCCTATCACCATCGAGTTCGATGCCTATTCCCGAAAATTCTAGGATCGGTCTGTTTCCGCCACCGAAAACGTACTCAAAATGACACCTTTTCCGGCCTTCAAACGCTCCTAACTCAAAAAGCACGCTACGCACGCGGACGTCGTCTCGTAATCAAGCACGTACCGACCACACGCGCATACACGTTCCAAGCGAAGGAATCACATCCACACGTTTTCACTACACGAAGGGGGCAACGATCAAAAATTATAAGGTTAAACACTTGCAAAATTTGCCGAAAATGGCAGAAAATAAAATTTATTAAAATCACGCGGAGCGACTCCCGTGCATCGAGAAACCTCCAACGAAGCCTATCACTATCGCGTTCGATGCCTATTCCCGAAAATTCTAGGATCGGTCTGTTTCCGCCACCGAAAACGTACTCAAAATGACACCTTTTCCGGCCTTCAAACGCTTCTAACTCACAAAGCACGCTACGCACGCGGACGTCGTCTCGTAATCATGCACGTACCGACCACCCGCGCATACACGATCCACGCGAAGGAATCACATCCACTCGTTTTCACTACACGAAGGGGGCAACGATCAAAAATCCTAAGGTTAAACACTTGCAAAATTTGCCGAAAATGGCAGAAAATAAAATTTATTAAAATCACGCGGAGCGGCTCCCGTGCATCGAGAAAGCTCCAACGAAGCCTATCACCATCGAGTTCGATGCCTATTCCCGAAAATTCTAGGATCGGTCTGTTTCCGCCACCGAAAACGTACTCAAAATGACACCTTTTCCGGCCTTCAAACGCTCCTAACTCAAAAAGCACGCTACGCACGCGGACGTCGTTTCGTAATCAAGCACGTACCGACCACACGCGCATACACGTTCCACGCGAAGGAATCACATCCACACGTTTTCACTACACGAAGGGGGCAACGATCAAAAATCCTAAGGTTAAACACTTGCAAAATTTGCCGAAAATGGCAGAAAATAAAATTTATTAAAATCACGCGGAGCGACTCCCGTGCATCGAGAAACCTCCAACGAAGCCTATCACCATCGAGTTCGATGCCTATTCCCGAAAATTCTAGGATCGGTCTGTTTCCGCCACCGAAAACGTACTCAAAATGACACCTTTTCCGGCCTTCAAACGCTCCTAACTCAAAAAGCACGCTACGCACGCGGACGTCGTCTCGTAATCACGCACGTACCGACCACACGCGCATACACGATCCACGCGAAGGAATCACATCCACACGTTTTCACTACACGAAGGGGGCAACGATGAAAAATCCTAAGGTTAAACACTTGCAAAATTTGCCGAAAATGGCAGAAAATAAAATTTATTAAAATCACGCGGAGCGACTCCCGTGCATCGAGAAACCTCCAACGAAGCCTATCACCATCGAGTTCGATGCCTATTCCCGAAAATTCTAGGATCGGTCTGTTTCCGCCACCGAAAACGTCCACAAAATGACACCTTTTCCGGTCTTCAAACGCTCCTAACTCACAAAGCACGCAACGCACGCGGACGTCGTCTCGTAATCACGCACGTACCGACCACCCGCGCATACACGATCGACGCGAAGGAATCACATCCACTCGTTTTCACTACACGAAGGGGTAACGATCAAAAATCCTAAGGTTAAACACTTGCAAAATTTGCCGAAAATGGCAGAAAATAAAATTTATTAAAATCACGCGGAGCGACTCCCGTGCATCGAGAAACCTCCAACGAAGCCTATCACCATCGAGTTCGATGCCTATTCCCGAAAATTCTAGGATCGGTCTGTTTCCGCCACCGAAAACGTCCTCAAAATGACACCTTTTCCGGCCTTCAAACGCTCCTAACTCAAAAAGCACGCTACGCACGCGGACGTCGTCTCGTAATCAAGCACGTACCGACCACACGCGCATACACGTTCCACGCGAAGGAATCACATCCACACGTTTTCACTACACGAAGGGGGCAACGATCAAAAATCCTAAGGTTAAACACTTGCAAAATTTGCCGAAAATGGCAGAAAATAAAATTTATTAAAATCACGCGGAGCGACTCCCGTGCATCGAGAAAGCTCCAACGAAGCCTATCACCATCGAGTTCGATGCCTATTCCCGAAAATTCTAGGATCGGTCTGTTTCCGCCACCGAAAACGTACTCAAAATGACACCTTTTCCGGCCTTCAAACGCTCCTAACTCAAAAAGCACGCTACGCACGCGGACGTCGTCTCGTAATCAAGCACGTACCGACCACACGCGCATACACGTTCCAAGCGAAGGAATCACATCCACACGTTTTCACTACACGAAGGGGGCAACGATCAAAAATTATAAGGTTAAACACTTGCAAAATTTGCCGAAAATGGCAGAAAATAAAATTTATTAAAATCACGCGGAGCGACTCCCGTGCATCGAGAAACCTCCAACGAAGCCTATCACTATCGCGTTCGATGCCTATTCCCGAAAATTCTAGGATCGGTCTGTTTCCGCCACCGAAAACGTACTCAAAATGACACCTTTTCCGGCCTTCAAACGCTTCTAACTCACAAAGCACGCTACGCACGCGGACGTCGTCTCGTAATCATGCACGTACCGACCACCCGCGCATACACGATCCACGCGAAGGAATCACATCCACTCGTTTTCACTACACGAAGGGGGCAACGATCAAAAATCCTAAGGTTAAACACTTGCAAAATTTGCCGAAAATGGCAGAAAATAAAATTTATTAAAATCACGCGGAGCGGCTCCCGTGCATCGAGAAAGCTCCAACGAAGCCTATCACCATCGAGTTCGATGCCTATTCCCGAAAATTCTAGGATCGGTCTGTTTCCGCCACCGAAAACGTACTCAAAATGACACCTTTTCCGGCCTTCAAACGCTCCTAACTCAAAAAGCACGCTACGCACGCGGACGTCGTTTCGTAATCAAGCACGTACCGACCACACGCGCATACACGTTCCACGCGAAGGAATCACATCCACACGTTTTCACTACACGAAGGGGGCAACGATCAAAAATCCTAAGGTTAAACACTTGCAAAATTTGCCGAAAATGGCAGAAAATAAAATTTATTAAAATCACGCGGAGCGACTCCCGTGCATCGAGAAACCTCCAACGAAGCCTATCACCATCGAGTTCGATGCCTATTCCCGAAAATTCTAGGATCGGTCTGTTTCCGCCACCGAATACGTACTCAAAATGACACCTTTTCCGGTCTTCAAACGCTCCTAACTCACAAAGCACGCAACGCACGCGGACGTCGTCTCGTAATCACGCACGTACCGACCACCCGCGCATACACGATCGACGCGAAGGAATCACATCCACTCGTTTTCACTACACGAAGGGGGCAACGATCAAAAATCCTAAGGTTAAACACTTGCAAAATTTGCCGAAAATGGCAGAAAATAAAATTTATTAAAATCACGCGGAGCGACTCCCGTGCATCGAGAAAGCTCCAACGAAGCCTATCACCATCGAGTTCGATGCCTATTCCCGAAAATTCTAGGATCGGTCTGTTTCCGCCACCGAAAACGTACTCAAAATGACACCTTTTCCGGCCTTCAAACGCTCCTAACTCAAAAAGCACGCTACGCACGCGGACGTCGTCTCGTAATCAAGCACGTACCGACCACACGCGCATACACGATCCACGCGAAGGAATCACATCCACTCGTTTTCACTACACGAAGGGGGCAACGATCAAAAATCCTAAGGTTAAACACTTGCAAAATTTGCCGAAAATGGCAGAAAATAAAATTTATTAAAATCACGCGGAGCGACTCCCGTGCATCGAGAAAGCTCCAACGAAGCCTATCACTATCGCGTTCGATGCCTATTCCCGAAAATTCTAGGATCGGTCTGTTTCGGCCACCGAAAACGTACTCAAAATGACACCTTTTCCGGCCTTCAAACGCTGCTAACTCACAAAGTACGCAACGCACGCGGACGTCGTCTCGTAATCAAGCACGTACCGACCACACGCGCATACACGTTCCACGCGAAGGAATCACATCCACACGTTTTCACTACACGAAGGGGGCAACGATCAAAAATCCTAAGGTTAAACACTTGCAAAATTTGTCGAAAATGGCAGAAAATAAAATTTATTAAAATCACGCGGAGCGACTCCCGTGCATCGAGAAACCTCCAACGAAGCCTATCACTATCGAGTTCGATGCCTATTCCCGAAAATTCTAGGATCGGTCTGTTTCCGCCACCGAAAACGTACTCAAAATGACACCTTTTCCGGCCTTCAAACGCTCCTAACTCAAAAAGCACGCTACGCACGCGGACGTCGTCTCGTAATCACGCACGTACCGACCACACGCGCATACACGATCCACGCGAAGGAATCACATCCACACGTTTTCACTACACGAAGGGGGCAACGATGAAAAATCCTAAGGTTAAACACTTGCAAAATTTGCCGAAAATGGCAGAAAATAAAATTTATTAAAATCACGCGGAGCGACTCCCGTGCATCGAGAAACCTCCAACGAAGCCTATCACCATCGAGTTCGATGCCTATTCCCGAAAATTCTAGGATCGGTCTGTTTCCGCCACCGAAAACGTCCACAAAATGACACCTTTTCCGGTCTTCAAACGCTCCTAACTCACAAAGCACGCAACGCACGCGGACGTCGTCTCGTAATCACGCACGTACCGACCACCCGCGCATACACGATCGACGCGAAGGAATCACATCCACTCGTTTTCACTACACGAAGGGGGCAACGATCAAAAATCCTAAGGTTAAACACTTGCAAAATTTGCCGAAAATGGCAGAAAATAAAATTTATTAAAATCACGCGGAGCGACTCCCGTGCATCGAGAAACCTCCAACGAAGCCTATCACCATCGAGTTCGATGCCTATTCCCGAAAATTCTAGGATCGGTCTGTTTCCGCCACCGAAAACGTCCTCAAAATGACACCTTTTCCGGCCTTCAAACGCTCCTAACTCAAAAAGCACGCTACGCACGCGGACGTCGTCTCGTAATCAAGCACGTACCGACCACACGCGCATACACGTTCCACGCGAAGGAATCACATCCACACGTTTTCACTACACGAAGGGGGCAACGATCAAAAATCCTAAGGTTAAACACTTGCAAAATTTGCCGAAAATGGCAGAAAATAAAATTTATTAAAATCACGCGGAGCGACTCCCGTGCATCGAGAAAGCTCCAACGAAGCCTATCACCATCGAGTTCGATGCCTATTCCCGAAAATTCTAGGATCGGTCTGTTTCCGCCACCGAAAACGTACTCAAAATGACACCTTTTCCGGCCTTCAAACGCTCCTAACTCAAAAAGCACGCTACGCACGCGGACGTCGTCTCGTAATCAAGCACGTACCGACCACACGCGCATACACGTTCCAAGCGAAGGAATCACATCCACACGTTTTCACTACACGAAGGGGGCAACGATCAAAAATTATAAGGTTAAACACTTGCAAAATTTGCCGAAAATGGCAGAAAATAAAATTTATTAAAATCACGCGGAGCGACTCCCGTGCATCGAGAAACCTCCAACGAAGCCTATCACTATCGCGTTCGATGCCTATTCCCGAAAATTCTAGGATCGGTCTGTTTCCGCCACCGAAAACGTACTCAAAATGACACCTTTTCCGGCCTTCAAACGCTTCTAACTCACAAAGCACGCTACGCACGCGGACGTCGTCTCGTAATCATGCACGTACCGACCACCCGCGCATACACGATCCACGCGAAGGAATCACATCCACTCGTTTTCACTACACGAAGGGGGCAACGATCAAAAATCCTAAGGTTAAACACTTGCAAAATTTGCCGAAAATGGCAGAAAATAAAATTTATTAAAATCACGCGGAGCGACTCCCGTGCATCGAGAAACCTCCAACGAAGCCTATCACCATCGAGTTCGATGCCTATTCCCGAAAATTCTAGGATCGGTCTGTTTCGGCCACCGAAAACGTCCTCAAAATGACACCTTTTCCGGCCTTCAAACGCTCCTAACTCAAAAAGCACGCTACGCACGCGGACGTCGTCTCGTAATCAAGCACGTACCGACCACACGCGCATACACGTTCCACGCGAAGGAATCACATCCACTCGTTTTCACTACACGAAGGGGGCAACGATCAAAAATCCTAAGGTTAAACACTTGCAAAATTTGCCGAAAATGGCAGAAAATAAAATTTATTAAAATCACGCGGAGCGACTCCCGTGCATCGAGAAAGCTCCAACGAAGCCTATCACCATCGAGTTCGATGCCTATTCCCGAAAATTCTAGGATCGGTCTGTTTCCGCCACCGAAAACGTACTCAAAATGACACCTTTTCCGGCCTTCAAACGCTCCTAACTCAAAAAGCACGCTACGCACGCGGACGTCGTCTCGTAATCAAGCACGTACCGACCACACGCGCATACACGTTCCAAGCGAAGGAATCACATCCACACGTTTTCACTACACGAAGGGGGCAACGATCAAAAATCCTAAGGTTAAACACTAGCAAAATTTGCCGAAAATGGCAGAAAATAAAATTTATTAAAATCACGCGGAGCGACTCCCGTGCATCGAGAAAGCTCCAACGAAGCCTATCACTATCGCGTTCGATGCCTATTCCCGAAAATTCTAGGATCGGTCTGTTTCCGCCACCGAAAACGTACTCAAAATGACACCTTTTCCGGCCTTCAAACGCTCCTAACTCAAAAAGCACGCTACGCACGCGGACGTCGTCTCGTAATCACGCACGTACCGACCACACGCGCATACACGATCCACGCGAAGGAATCACATCCACACGTTTTCACTACACGAAGGGGGCAACGATCAAAAATTATAAGGTTAAACACTTGCAAAATTTGCCGAAAATGGCAGAAAATAAAATTTATTAAAATCACGCGGAGCGACTCCCGTGCATCGAGAAACCTCCAACGAAGCCTATCACTATCGCGTTCGATGCCTATTCCCGAAAATTCTAGGATCGGTCTGTTTCCGCCACCGAAAACGTACTCAAAATGACACCTTTTCCGGCCTTCAAACGCTTCTAACTCACAAAGCACGCTACGCACGCGGACGTCGTCTCGTAATCATGCACGTACCGACCACCCGCGCATACACGATCCACGCGAAGGAATCACATCCACTCGTTTTCACTACACGAAGGGGGCAACGATCAAAAATCCTAAGGTTAAACACTTGCAAAATTTGCCGAAAATGGCAGAAAATAAAATTTTTTAAAATCACGCGGAGCGACTCCCGTGCATCGAGAAACCTCCAACGAAGCCTATCACCATCGAGTTCGATGCCTATTCCCGAAAATTCTAGGATCGGTCTGTTTCGGCCACCGAAAACGTCCTCAAAATGACACCTTTTCCGGCCTTCAAACGCTCCTAACTCAAAAAGCACGCTACGCACGCGGACGTCGTCTCGTAATCAAGCACGTACCGACCACACGCGCATACACGTTCCACGCGAAGGAATCACATCCACTCGTTTTCACTACACGAAGGGGGCAACGATCAAAAATCCTAAGGTTAAACACTTGCAAAATTTGCCGAAAATGGCAGAAAATAAAATTTATTAAAATCACGCGGAGCGACTCCCGTGCATCGAGAAAGCTCCAACGAAGCCTATCACCATCGAGTTCGATGCCTATTCCCGAAAATTCTAGGATCGGTCTGTTTCCGCCACCGAAAACGTACTCAAAATGACACCTTTTCCGGCCTTCAAACGCTCCTAACTCAAAAAGCACGCTACGCACGCGGACGTCGTCTCGTAATCAAGCACGTACCGACCACACGCGCATACACGATCCACGCGAAGGAATCACATCCACACGTTTTCACTACACGAAGGGGGCAACGATCAAAAATCCTAAGGTTAAACACTTGCAAAATTTGCCGAAAATGGCAGAAAATAAAATTTATTAAAATCACGCGGAGCGACTCCCGTGCATCGAGAAACCTCCAACGAAGCCTATCACTATCGCGTTCGATGCCTATTCCCGAAAATTCTAGGATCGGTCTGTTTCCGCCACCGAAAACGTACTCAAAATGACACCTTTTCCGGCCTTCAAACGCTCCTAACTCAAAAAGCACGCTACGCACGCGGACGTCGTCTCGTAATCACGCACGTACCGACCACACGCGCATACACGATCCACGCGAAGGAATCACATCCACACGTTTTCACTACACGAAGGGGGCAACGATCAAAAATTATAAGGTTAAACACTTGCAAAATTTGCCGAAAATGGCAGAAAATAAAATTTATTAAAATCACGCGGAGCGACTCCCGTGCATCGAGAAACCTCCAACGAAGCCTATCACCATCGAGTTCGATGCCTATTCCCGAAAATTCTAGGATCGGTCTGTTTCCGCCACCGAAAACGTCCACAAAATGACACCTTTTCCGGTCTTCAAACGCTCCTAACTCACAAAGCACGCTACGCACGCGGACGTCGTCTCGTAATCAAGCACGTACCGACCACACGCGCATACACGATCCACGCGAAGGAATCACATCCACACGTTTTCACTACACGAAGGGGGCAACGATCAAAAATCCTAAGGTTAAACACTTGCAAAATTTGCCGAAAATGGCAGAAAATAAAATTTATTAAAATCACGCGGAGCGACTCCCGTGCATCGAGAAAGCTCCAACGAAGCCTATCACCATCGAGTTCGATGCCTATTCCCGAATATTCTAGGATCGGTCTGTTTCCGCCACCGAAAACGTCCTCAAAATGACACCTTTTCCGGCCTTCAAACGCTTCTAACTCACAAAGCACGCAACGCACGCGGACGTCGTCTCGTAATCAAGCACGTACCGACCACACGCGCATACACGATCCACGCGAAGGAATCACATCCACACGTTTTCACTACACGAAGGGGGCAACGATCAAAAATCCTAAGGTTAAACACTTGCAAAATTTGCCGAAAATGGCAGAAAATAAAATTTATTAAAATCACGCGGAGCGACTCCCGTGCATCGAGAAACCTCCAACGAAGCCTATCACCATCGAGTTCGATGCCTATTTCCGAAAATTCTAGGATCGGTCTGTTTCCGCCACCGAAAACGTCCTCAAAATGACACCTTTTCCAGCCTTCAAACGCTCCTAACTCAAAAAGCACGCTACGCACGCGGACGTCGTCTCGTAATCAAGCACGTACCGACCACACGCGCATACACGTTCCACGCGAAGGAATCACATCCACACGTTTTCACTACACGAAGGGGGCAACGATCAAAAATCCTAAGGTTAAAAGGTCGAAAATCTCCGAATCCAAAAGTTAATTAATTCATGCGTCCCTCACTCGTAATTTTAATCTAAAAAGAAACTCAAAACCGAGATGTTTCTACGTCGCAGTCATAAAACCGTCAATGTTTGTACATACCGATATTGAAAACTTTTCAATGTACATTTGCCATGGTTCAATATCGACGCATAATTTTAAATCTTTTTCCAGTTATATCTGGTTGTGTCCAATGACTGATAAATTGTTCACGTTACATCTACGTTTTCGCTTCGTTTAAATTGAAAGGTCATACCATATTCCTCAAACCAATGATATGCGGAGTCCACCATCTCACAGCAGATCCCATGAAGCAAGGCAAATTTATTCTCTGTGACTGATATCGATATATATTTCTAAAAGTACAGTTAATGACCACCTTAATCCAGTATACAACACATCCCACATCATTACGTCCAACATAAAAATTTATATTTAAGTATAGAATCGTCATGATGTAAAGCTGACTTGCGGAAACAATTTCCCATCAGTAACCCGCACTTCTCCCCCTCCTTTCCCACGTATGTCTTCCAAAACCCTTCTCTAATTATATCTGTACTCACCTCGTATTTCAGGTCTCCCCTAAGCGCACAATGCCTCCCCTTTCATTGTGAAATTAATACCCTGTTACTGCTCTGCGGTATCACATCTCCCGCTTTCTACGCCCTCAAGACCCAAGCAGGCAGCTGAAATCTGACACCGTGGGAATCTATCCCCGCTCTTTTTCCCAACCTTTCTGTCGGAGGACTGACTGATGCCGACATTCCTTAACGAACGATTTCAGATTTTTCGACGCACAAAGTCTAATCCTAGTCAGCTAAATTGCTCAGGATGTGAACAACATCTCTGTACATTTCTTAGGAATAATATCATAAGATGACACTGATATCATCTGTTACTAACAAAATGCCCTAACACATTTCCCACTTCTTGCAAAACAATAAAGTTGCACGCATTGTGCATTACTTCCAAAAACCATTTCATTGCAGTTAACAACACTTAACTTACGTGCGTACGCCGTTTTTCCTATTTCCTACATGTCACAAACGGCGATACGAAAGAAAACGCGAAGTGACGGCGTTTCTTTTGCTAGTAGCCAAAAATAACAGGTTTTGCACGAATTATCACTGAACGTTGGAAAAATATACCTGCGATCGGAAACATTGACGCAGGTGATTCTGAAATAAATTGTTATCACGTACTTAAATCCGAACATTAACTACATGGCTCATGACAACCTGAAAACTTCCACTCGGAACATTTAACTGCTCATTCCTGACTTCTTTTATCCTTGCCTTTACCTAACATCGCGGGCACATTTTTCAAAATTGAAAACCCTAAAATATTCCGTCTAACGCGACAGAGTTTCAGGGCGAATATTCGACAGCCGAGTATGTATTGCATTAAACGGCAAAGCAGTCACCGATACCACGGACTAAGCCAACCTATTAAACCACCACAAATGTGTATTCACGAAGCACGACGAGAATTGAATTTCGCAGCGTCACAGATTTAGGAACGGGCATGATGACTGTAATTCTTGTACCATAAACATTGTCCGACTATTGATATCACCCAATATCGTTGGAAGTTCGGATCATTTACTTTCGGGCAACCTTACATTTATGGAATATAGGCCTTAAATCATGTTTCCGAGCGGGAGGTACCAGTGCCATAATACCTGTTTGAACTACGGTGAATTTCCAATATTTTCCACGTTCCAATCATTCAATAACTACTACGCATACCACTTTCCCGCACCGCAACGAAGAAAGGTATCTACTGAATAAGTATCCTTAAGTGCATCATTTGACAGTCGGGGGATTTATATTGTAAATCACAACACAACATTGGTCACGACTCTTCGCGTCAAATGCAAACGTTAATAACATGACCTAGGGA
>CAUJGU010000304.1:0-104917 GCA_963169105.1 Ceriagrion tenellum
TAGTAGGCTAGATTTTATCTCTAATGTGCCCTTTGGCATACTTTTTGTACCAAAATGATACTTTCAACGTTGTGAGTTTTTGCCCAAATGCAATATACTTTATTTTAAGTTCCATATTTTCAGTGGATAAGCAAATAACTCCTCATAGTTTTCTTGCGTCTCTATCACTTTCATTATACATGAATTTACATTGCATTAATATCAGCAAACACGAGAGGATTTTTTGTTTTTTTCGGTCTAATCTGTTTGCACCAATTTTATTGTAAGACGTGTACATAATTGTGTTATTTATGACCATTTCTCATGTTTTTTCGCATTTACGAAACTATTGTGTGATCGTCCCAAAAAGCGAATATTTTCAATATTATTGGGTTATAGTTTTATTAAGTCAATATAAATAAGTATTTTACAAAAATACTTTTTGCGATGCATTAAAACATCATCGCCTAAAATTCAGCATATTTCTGCCAGGTCGTAAATGAATCAAATAATCATCTCTGAGACAAATAAATGCAATTATGCATACAGAAGTATAATACCGTTATGTTAACACTGACAATAAAGACATAATTAGTCCATTGTTCATTGTGATTATAAGGAATATCAATGATTTATTTGTTTGCTTTGATATTGTGTATGAAAGGATTTTTTATTACAAAAAGTTGCAAAATGTACAAAAAGTTATCATTCATCAAAGCGTGCTCACTGGATAAGAGCGATTGATGGATTCTGACCGGTTTTTAAAGTCGTTAGATTACATTTTTGTGGGACGAAAGAAAAGTATTTTATCATTTACACTACAGTTTTTTGTATGAATGACGATTGTTTTTACTCTGGACCAAAATTTCACTTTCACTTTCCTCTCACTGATGATTATGTTAATTCCTTTACCCGCGGCAGATATAACATGCAAATAATCAGAGGAGTTTTTAAATGTTATTAATAATTTGTTATTTAATGGAAGAATATCTCCGTAAACAGCTCAAGACAATTATTTTTAATGCTTTTGTCGAAATTCGCATGACCCTTCTGTACAACTACCTCTGGGGCCAGTCAAAGAAAGATAACTTGTGATGAATTTGGACATAAATATTGGTTAGAAATAACATTGCGTTAAGTGCTAAATTTAACCTACATAAAGGCATGCGATTCGACTGGGGTTCAAAACCAAATCTATCCATTTCACACGAAATCCATTTATTAGTTCAGCTACTATGACATCCTTATTCCCTAAGAATACTTAGGGTGGTGAAGAAACAACACTCACAATGCTACACTTAAAACTGTCGGATAAAGTTCTAGAAATCATTTCCAGCAATGAGTTAATTACAGATTTTTCTCCTTTATCCACAGAAATATATCAGCTGTAATCGATCACTATAATTTCGAGAGTGGTTAATCTCCAGACCAAGTGAAGAATATATCATCATCCAGTTAACTTGATTGTCTAGAAACCTTGAACCCTTCACTCACCATAAAAATGGACGGTCGTCAAATATCCTTGGAGGTCGAGATTGAAGAGTACCTCTTTGATGTAATGATCAAAAGCCTTGTGGATGATTATGTTCAAGATTTGAAAGATCTTAAGAATATTAACATGAAGAACGTGAGTGAGAGGACGCTGCTGCACCAAGCGGTGCTTTTGGGCAAGCGAGATTGGGTTGACGTGATTCTTGAAGCGGGCGGCGACACTTCAATCAGAGACAAGGTAGGCAAAAGTCCACTTCAAGTTGCAGAAGAAATGGTCTCCACTCACCCTGGCGACGAGGATCGCGAAGAAATAAAACAAATGGTGCAATCTAGGCGAGATAGTTGTCCACCGAGAAATGACGCATCAAAGAAAATGAATACTGATGTAATAGACGGTTTGAAAGAGTTGTCCGCCAAACTCGCTTTCATTACGGACTCCATTAAAGACATGAAAACGGAGACATCAGTAATCAGGAGTACCTTAAGCAAGGAGGAATTCAAGAAAGAATTGGATAAAGCAAACGCAATTCAATCCGTATTATCTACCAAAGTAGATCTCATTGAAAAATCAGTAAAAGCAGAGGTATCTGAGCTAAAAAGTGCTTTAAATACGGATTTTACAGAATTAAGGCAGTCTCTCACTGAATTGGCTAGAAAACAGGAAAATGTTTTCTCCATTACGTCCAATCTCAAAATTTCCCAAGAGGAGTTCAAGATAGAACTGGATGAAGCCAACTCATTGATGACCGATGAAGTCGCTGCTATTAAGGAATCCATTGGAAAGCAGAGGAAAGATGGAATGGAGATTTCTAAACAACTTGAATCAGAAATTCAGAAGACTACTGGGGAAGTGGAGACCATAAAAGAAATCCTTTTGAAATTAGTTGATACGTTAATTCCATCAGAAATACCCATACCAGCTACACCTAGTGAAGCGGAATTAAAAGAGCAATGCATAGAGGCAATGATGCGGAAGACGGAAGTGAAGCCGATGAACGGAGAGATCATTTCAAAAATGAAGAGGCTATACGAAATGCTGTACGACGAGGATCGCATTACGGCGTCCATTCTGGAATTCCTTCAATTCCAATCGACCGTCCAAGTTTTAGTGGATTTTGGATCTGAATACATCGGAGGAATAAAACCGACATTGAAAGACCACGACGGGAGAGAACGGAGTGGAAGTCACTTTTTATCATTTGCCGACTTTGAAGACCAAAAGGCGTACGTGGGTGGGTATTCGAGTGAGAGATACGTTATTGCATTTCTCGCCTCTGTATTGTCACAGTTGTCGGTGTATTTCACATTCAAAAACAAAGGACTTCCGTATTCGGGCGACGGAGAGCGATTCAAGGGAATCCTCGAGGAGGCGGAGAGGAAGAAGAGAGACGGAGTGAGAATGAATAGATGGATCACAGATGCACTGAATCATAAGGAGACTCGACAGGGAAAGGAGATATATTTGACATCGGTTGTTCCTACGATGATCGCTGGATTTGGATCTGAAGACGGAAGGTCGAGATTAAGTAAACAACTCCCGTCACTCCTCGAATACTACGAAGGACACGTGGTGGCGACACTCATTAATGAGAGAAAGGTACGTTACAAAGAACACATTGTTTCGTTATAATTTCACTCCGATTAATCGACTATTCGAGAATAAAGGCACAGAATTACTTCGAAAGCGTCCAAATTTCGAAAGGGAAATAGTCGCAAACCATTTTATTGGACGAGATTTCGTTGTGACGCGTACATCAGGAGGGTGTATGGCAGTGCGTGCAAATTAAAACATTAAAACATTTGAATTAATCGCGTGCAGCGTTTCAATTGTTATTTAATTTTATTTGAAAATTAAAATTCAAGGCACTGCTTCATGTGAAGTTCAATTTATTTTGATTGACGTTACACGTTGAAAAATACTCAATTATTTGATCAGCATTCGTTTGAGGACATTGAACTCATGGACTGACAAATCAATCGTTTATAAAAGGCCCTTAATATTAAAAATTAATATTAAACAGCGCCATTGAAGTAAGTTTATGTTTGAATGATTTAAAACTTTCGTACGTCTTAAATGTCCATTTAAATGTTACTTTTTTGCGAATAAACTCTTGTCAGAAAACTTATTTCAAATTATATAACTTTAATCCATTAATTTGAGATTCATGATAAATTTAGACTTTTGCCGACTGCTAGAACGTTTAAAGAGAAACACTGGTCATAACAAATGAACACTTCCGGATAATATATTAAAATGTTACAAAAAGTGACAGCTCGCGTATTTATTTAACAATTTATAATGCAGTTATTAACATCCATGGAATATTTTGCAAATTTTAAATTCGTAATTTCTTTTCGGTGTAAATATGTGTGTCCAGTCGTTGTTAAACTAGATTATAGATTGGATAGAAAAATCATTTTAATGAAGAATGGAAAGAAAAATTGAACCGATTTCAAAGCTTTCGCATATCATTTAATCTTTTATAATATTGCAATAATTTTTCATGGATAAGTGTGATTATTTGAACTAACTTTTTATTAGGTTGTAAAAAAAGACAATTTTTTCCTGGAAAAAATTCACTTAAATACTTGGATATATTGAAGAAGCAAAATTTTATTTTACTGTTGTTATAAATCGTGGAATTGTTTTGTTCAACAAAAGCCTCTCAAATGTAAAGAGTTTTGAATTACTCAGTATACTTATAGTAACTCAGTACGCTATCTAGAGTGGAAAACTCATGAGTATATCATTCTCATGACAATCTTCAACTGTATATATAAATAGGGTGTAAATAGGAAAAATTACTGTTTCTCAGTACTTGAAAGAATGAAGAAGTGTGTCAGCGGTAAGATTCATACTTTGAATTTCTATAAGTAGGTTGTTTCTCAATTCCATAATACACTTTTTCGGGATGACATACTTCTTTTTTTCTCTTCCACACTTAGAAGATGCTGGGAAATCCCTGAGGATAACTAAAAATCGTGAGACATGGTGGCGAAATAAATGGCTTCGTGGAATCGGAATCGGACAAGAAACTTGACGGGAAAACGCCCAGATCTTTTTCAAAACTGCATAAAATAAGCAAGCCCCAAAACGGGTTTCATTTGTAGTCAGAAATTAATAATTGGCTGCAAGGTGTCTGTTTTTAGTTAAAATCTCTAGGACATTTTACTTCTGCTCACTTTTCATACCTTCCAATGTTAAAATAAACATTTTGAAAGAAAATTTATTTGTAACACAATTCATTTTATTCTCCTTTGTTTGGCTTTAATCATGAAAAATAATGAAAAACACAGAAATTGATTATTTTTGTTGGTGGATATTGTTAAATGGAAACTTTTCATTGTAAGAATGCAAAAATTTATTGAATAAATGAACAATTTTTGGAATATAAATTCATGTTTGTGTTATTATGAAATTGTAGTAAATGGCTTCAAAACAATACAGTTAAACATGAGATCTGGTTCCATTTGAATCTATCAAATTAAAAAAGAGTTTCCGTGTAATGCATGTTTAAATATATAAGTATAATATAATTTCATTGTCCTTGTATTTAATGATTAGTGATTTCTCCAGAATATGATATGTTTCATTTTACTGTTATAGTCTAATCAAAGTTTAAATGCCTTTTACAGTAAACATTGTTTATAAATGTGCTTTATTGCCTTATTTGTGATACTTTCATGTAGTTTCATTTGAATAAATTATCTGAAAAGATTCATTTGAATTTAAAATATAAAGTATATAAACTTAATATTTCATTCATTTTATGCGCTGTAAAAATTAAACGTTGTACGATAAATAAGACCAATATTAGTAAAATGACAAGTGGAAATTTTAAAATGGGTTTATTGCTGAAATTTCAACCAAAAGTGCAATATTTCATTAGGTAAAAAATGATTCTAATAGTTCATCTAATCTATAATAACTCAAAACACATAACACCACAGTTATTTCGATTAAATTTATAATTAAATTCATCCAGGAATATAACGTGCCATGAGAAAATCATTAGCCTTTACTGTGATTCGAACCCGATCCCCCAAATATCGGTATTTTAGCCTGTTACGCCAATAAGCCACCTTTGTTTACACCGAATTGCATCTAATGTTTAAGCGTAGGTTTCTCATGACAGATATTTCGAACCTCGGTGTTTATTGGTGCGATTTACTCTATACCATTCATTTTCACATGAAATGATTCGCAATGTTCCATTAGCTCCATTTTCATAAATCTTTTATCCGCAGGCTAGAGATTTGAGAAGGTGAAATCGATTCTAAAATAAGAACGACTGTATCTATTTGAGTGTTTGCATGCATTGTGTGGAGAAACCTCTACAATTTTATCCAATTTTTGTCACTAATTTAAGACGTCACAACCTTAACAATTGGGAATATAACCCCTTAAAATACTCTTTACCTTTTTAAATTCCACTATTTCACTGTAGTTTTGGTCTAGGGCAGGCTTTAAAAGGGCAACCGCAACCCTTTTTTCCTATGCCGCTTGGAATCTCGACATCTTAGTAATCGTGCAGTGTGAACTCGAACCCTGAACCTTCTTCTCCATTGATATGGGGAGAGAGAGGAGAAGTTTTGTTGTTCAATGCATGGACATAAAGAGTTCTATATACTCATTGCAGAGGATCATTGCAATGCCGAAGTGCTCTAAGAGTTCGGTCGCCTCTGATTCGGACTAACATTGAAAGTAAAAGGAAATCAGAGGAGACTGTACTATCAAGAGGAGGATATAACCAAATTTTTTTGCCAGCAGCGGATTCTGTACGACACATATTGGTCAGAAACAGCTGTTAAGGTGACTCTACAAGAGATTTATGCGCATAACAGTTGTTTCTTAAATCGTGCGTTTGGGCGTTTGCCTTGCTGCCACTAGAGGGCTCGGGTGGAGTGGTAACATTTAAATAAAAATATCTAGTTTGTTAAAACCATAGATCATTATAAACAGCTCTTGGCCGCCTAAACCACTATCAAGTTCTCCTTAAGTGAGTGTGCCCGTTAACTACCCTCTTTTCTTTAAACACTAACGTTCCCAGGAAGTGAAGTACATTGCACAACAGATACTCGTTTTTTCGCGCTTAATTAGTGACCATGTTATAAAAACTTAGCTCTGTTCAATACGCTATCATAATGCACGTCATAATTTCACCACCCTAAACCTTAAATCTTTACACGGCTGGTATCCTAGAAACCCTCTACCACACACCAAAGTGGTGGCTTGCAGGATTGGCATGTAGGTAGGGATAAGAGAGGTGAAATGCACATGAGTGAGATGGGAGGGACATTTCTAAAGAAGAGAGGACGGGTGTGAAATGAAGGTAGGTTTGAAGAGGGTATTCAGAAGAAACACCATGACAGAGATGGTGAAACCGAGTGAAGATTGAATTTGAGATGGTTGGAGGTGCAGATAAAGAGGATGCAATGACCCGAAAGGGATGGAGCGGAAATATGTTTGAGTGGTTAATTAACAAGTTGAATATGAACGGCCCAGAAAGTAAGAGTGAAGTTGTTTGTTAATTTCCCTCCAACATAAACACCAAATCAAATCAGGATATCAATATGATACAGAGAATTGGTTGACCATGGTGAATGGATAAAAGATTCCTGCTTTTTTAAATAAATATCATTTTTCTATACACCAAAAATAACAATGATTACACCATCGGCAATTGACGTGGATGAATTAACATTGAAACCTATGGCATAAATATTTCAGATATCATTTCCTCAATAACTGATGATGCACTAAAGCTTCTCAAAACCAAATACTCGGTTATTTATACACGAATTAAGAGCTATTTGCCAAATTGTTGCTTAAGCACATAAATAAACACAATGTTAATTGCGTAGAGGAACGATCAATCTCATATAACTATATTTAAAAGAGAAAACTGAATTATCTAGCTTTCTAACAATTCTGTTATATGTCACCAATTCAACTTTAAGAAAAAAAGGACGGTTAATAATACTCTTTATTGGCCACCTTCTCACATACCATAGCCGAAGAAATTTTATAAAAATCTGATCATACAAAAAAAAAACCCTTGGGCTGATTTTTTACACTCTCCTTCCTAACCCACCCGAAACTGGACCTAAACAATTCCATGTCACGCACGAAATTTAAATATTCTATTGCCCTACTAGTATAAATTTATTCCGTATTGAGGAACTTCCGGACGTTAAATCCTTTAAACTTCAAATGACTTAAAATGTAATGAAGTGTTTTATTTAAAAATTTGAGTATGTTTTTAATAAAATAATAATTTATTAAAAAAAGTTGTCTTACGTCATTTGCATTTGATTCCCTACTTTCAATCCATTTTATTGGTGATATTGAAGATAACATCCTAATTTACATAGAGGTAAATCACAGCCTATGCACTTCCATGACGTGTCTATGATCCGTCCAGCAGGAGTTCTTCCTCTCCTTGAGCTGCAGTAGACACGCACATTTTTCTCCCCTCGATCTTTTTAAGAGAGTGGTTCTGTCTCTGTGAAAATGAGCCAACCGGAAGGATTCTTTTATGCCCTATTACTTTGCGGGAGGAGAATTTCCCTATCATCTTCCTACAAAGTTCTTAACGAAAATTCTTCTGCGTTACTCCATGCCTACCATTTGAGGGTGAATTGGTTCCTTAATACAGTATAAAACTGTTCATTATAGTCGTGTTCACCACAAAAGCAAATTAATATTTCACAACTTATTTTGCTTTCCTACATAAGTCGTAGTACATTCTTCTCTGATCATCTCTGTCAACACCACTCATCTATTTGGGGTACATTGCAATAGCCTGTGAACAGAAGACCATAGCTTATTTGTTCCCTGTGCCTTTTTTCTTGGTACGCTGACTTTATTCTTGGGATCGCAAAAGGTTTGAAGGACACAAATATATTATACCAAACCGTTGTAGTAACCTATCCACTCCGCAAATTTCGACTCTCTTCTTTTTGGAGTTCAAGGTTGTTTTATATTAAAATTCCTCAGGCCATTCCTTACGATATGGTCCTGTAGTAGCGCATGCAAGTGTGTTATTCTTAAGTAATAATTCCATGAGTGTCACACTTGAAAAAACACTATCCAAATACACGGGAAGATTTTTTCCTGAATAGTTATTCATTAAATTCAATATAATTTGCGTTCCAAGAAACATTTCTCGATTTATTTTTTCCATAAGTATACATTTCCCTGAATGAAATTAGTATGGTAGCTGCCTAAAACCCAAATTTTAAGTCCCTACTTCGTTGGATTTCCTTGGATGTGTTGTTTTATGTAGTGACGTTCTTTAAAAGCAACCATTACTTCATCAACACTTAACTCCCGACATGGTTTATACTTTTGATGGAAAGTTTCTATTACCTTAAGAATCGGCCTAATTTTTTTCCTAACATCAAAACCCTTCTCTTTTTGCTTTTTTCCAGAGTTATATCACTTATGTGGAAATGTTTGAAATTTTTGTTTATCTACCAAAGGTCATAGAGTGACGAACAATCGAGCAGTCAATACCTTGACCATGCCGGTAATCCCTACCTTCAGGTTAATCAAATATTCCCATGTATACAAGCACTCCAATGTATACTACCATTTCATCGTACGTAACATCTACCCAGTCTTTGTCAACCTTTTATGTGGAGCGTTGGAAATGTTATGCGGAGATGTTTCTATTCTTCACAATGCTACAAAAAAATTTTTCCCCCCTAGCATATATTTTAGGAAGGAAAGTTCATTGTCGTCTATCGCTATTCATGTAGAGGCCCTCTGACTTCTTTGAACTCAGATGGTTGTTTAAAAATCAGGGTCTCTCTCCAAAAGCCTTGCATCTGAATATAACCTAGAAAATCACTCCTACTTGGGGTTACTTCATCCTCCAGTTCCACTTCACTTGAATTTTCACTATCATTGTATCCTTTTTCTCCAATTATACGACTAGAAATATCTTAATCCTGCGAAAAATCACTTCTGTTCACTTTTTGTACAATAGCATCCTCACTCAAATTAGCCATGGTCAGAACTGAGGGGCATTGGGGAAGATGGTTTTCTTTAAACTTGAGCTGCGCTTTGCCTTCTCGCCGTACGAAATGGGAACAAAGAAATATCTCCATTAAATATCACAGTCACTCTGAACAACACAGGGCTGGCATAGGGTTTTCAATTTTAATCAGCGCCTCAAGAACGAGAATTATATATTTAGACTCGAGAAGTCATCGCTTATCACCTCATTTAAAAAAGGAACCACGCAAAAAGTCCTTCCATGAGACTCTAGAAACTACTCTCATCACATCCCTGTAATGAGCTGAAACATAGCCCCTTATTGTCTCGGGATTTTAGCTTATGGTAGCAGATATTACGACGTTCTGCTTTATCTTAATGAAATACGAGACAGAATGGATGCCTGTGTTATCAAAGATAAGCAGTCTCAAGATGAAACAGATGCTTATGAAGCTCTAAAGACTGCCTTAAGTATAGTAGGGCGGGTCAGCCGGATTTGACCGTGTTAAGAAGGAGGGTAATAAGTGGTAGCGGCCAGTTTCGGCCGCATTATTAATGAGCGGAGAATGAGGCATTTAAACTTCTATAGGGAGATGGTTAAGCTGCGTGCATTTTATTCACTTATGAGATACGTTTTCAGTAACAGATTTAGTTTCCAGGATTCCAGGCACATACCTGAGATATTATCCCATTGTTCGTCTTTTGAATTTTGGTAGACTCCAACCAGGGTTTCATCAAAAAACACATCCTCATGGAAGTCCGAAAAAATATGTTGATTTATGAATACTGGCATTTTTAAAATGGATTTCGAATCCGTGACGAGCATCATCTGATGAGAAAGGAATAAGTCATAGGTATAAAAAACTCAATTGCACAGAATCAAAGCTCAATGGAATGATAACATACAAATGGACTTTCTAATTGATAGGTATGTCATGAAATGCGTACAATTTCAATGGATGCATTGGTTAAAGATACTTAAAATAAATAATGACATTACAGTTATCAGTACATTTTATACGTTTTCATTCACCCTAAGGTCTAAGGCACGAAAAAGATATCAACACATTTCAAGGCTGGTTCAAAACTAATCGCCAGTTTATGAGACTTTCAAAACACAAGGTATTACAAGAGAAACCTTTCGAGTAAATTGTTCATTCCAAGTTTAGGAATACAATATTGTTGTCATGTTTATCTCTCCTCATAGAACATGTTTGCCCATGTAAGCAATCACCTACCGTTTATTATCATCAATAAGTTCATACATACTTGCTCTAATGAGTAATTAGTACAGCAAACAAAAAAGGCGATCATTTTTGCAGCACAAGTTATACCACCACATACCCCTTTACGGAAATAGATATACATTATTAAACAATTAATTTAATTTTTGAATCCCCGTCGGTTAAACTCCTTGCCAACCATACTTTGATCATAGGTAATCACAATACCAAATTCCAAGAGACGCCAGACACGTCTCCATTGTTTATTACCCGTAGTTCAGTCTGCGAAGTGCGAAAAAAACCTGAAAAAACTTACCAAGTCTTTCAAAATCGTCCGTAGGATCACTCTGGTCCCCGGAATCGCTCCAACCGACCAATATAGCTTGGAGCGGGTAAGCGACACCGATAGATGTCGCTTACCCGTTAAAATACAGAATCCTGCCCCTGGAGACCATTTATTTGGCGATTTGATGTGAAATTTTACCATCCTTGTCTCCGATCGAAATCATGCCGCCCGCTTCAAGAGTCTCGCGTGCCTAATGTCGCTTAACCAACAGTACCACTTGGTGGAGCAACGTTATCTTGCTTGCGGTCTTTACGTTTATATTCTTAGCATCTTTTAAATCTTAAAAATAGACATCCACATTAGACCGTTGATCATCAGTTCGAAGAGCATCGCCAGATAGATTTGACTACAGTTCATTTTGATGCCAATTAAAGGGCTCAAGGTTTCCAGTTTACCAAAAAACTGGAGGATGATTGACTTTTTACTTTGTTTGGAGATATATTCTTTATCTAAATCGCTCTCACAATCACAGTGGTTGATTACAGCTGATTGATTTCTGCGGATAAAAGATGGACATCTCAAATTGAGTCTCAGGCCTTAATGGTTTCTTACAAAACAATTCAGATGCAATGCCATACGTAATACTAGGGATGAGCCTTTAGCATTTTTACAGTAGTTGACGTTTGTTGACAGTTAAGAGGAAAAGTATTACTCGTTTCATTCAGGCAGAAAAAGCAATTATTAAAATTATTATTTTTTGATTTAATTTAATATTCAACTGCATTTAATTCCAATTGATTCGAATCCTGTTAATCTTAATTAATGAAAATGTGCACGGAACATATAAAGAAGTGATTTCCTAAATATATCCACAAAAGATATTAAATGATATTGAGATAAAATGCTGATCAATGCAGAACTCTAATCTGTGCTGAAAAGTAATCTTAGATAATTAAACCAAGAGTTATAACTTGAATGTTGGATAGAATTTTATCTCCTGCAGGGTGAATGTAACAATTTCTTTTCCTTCACTTCATAAGAGGTCTTCCTGTGCTCATTAGGGATAATTTAAACCAAGAGAAAATTGAATATATATAAAGGCGATGTAATTTGTGAATATATGAATGCAGAAGTTTATCAGGACAGATTTTACTGAAAAATTAACGATTTAACCCATTCTTTCCCGAAGCTATTTTTTTGCCGATTTTAAGGGTGTCTTTTCAATATGTTGCTCTTTTTGAACCAATTGTTACTGGAAAAATAGTTTTTTAAATCTGTGCTTTGTAAATTCTGTTGTTGGGGCCGTGTGTTTAAACACACGGTGGGATAAAGTCTATATGAATCAAAACGAAAACGATTGGAGGGGTAGCATGACTAAAAGAAAAATCGCACTTTATTCAAACTTATTTATGTAAACATCAAATAAATAGGAGATGGTATTGCTTCCATTGTTAATGAATACACTAGCATTTTAGTAACTTTTCATTGAAACATAAAAAGGTTTTTTGTAGCAGTAAAATTAAGAGTCAAACATGTTTTAAAACAATTCTTTGTTAATCAGTTAAATATATTTTTCTCTTATTAGGTTTATACTACAAATGATATTCTTTGAAGTACACATCAGGATGAACACCAAAGTTACACTTTTCACAGTTAAACTCGAAGCTTTTACAACAGGAACCGCACCGTCGATGGGTTTTTATTTTACATAACCAGTGATTGTACTCATCGTATCTTCAATCTCTGATTGCCTGCCTCATTGTTTTTGGTGAGAGTGAATTTGGCCTTGAATTGGTCCAAATAATCCAATTCAAATCTCCCTGAAAATATCAATTTGATCGGTTTTGGGTTTATTCATTCGGAAAAAATGCCGTAAGTTCACAATACTGCTGTTTAGACAAAATCTGCAAAAAAGGCAGTACCACTAGTTGGACCTTATTCTCATCCGATACACAGGGCATTTTTGATCAAACAAATCCATACCTGCCATGCCATGGTTGTACATTTCTACAGCAAGTAGTTGGCTTAATTAAACAATTTTCCTTTTTTGGCATTTTTAATTCCTACAGGTGCAGGTTCTCAGGCTTGAAACATTATAACGTCATGTTAGCTGCAATGGTAAAGTTCGCATTCTTACGTCAGCAAATTAGAGAAATTGCACTGTTCTTATCAGTAAGATCTGAGAATGCACACCGCACCTTTTTCTAACATTTGCAAAAGGAGCTCCGTCATCACGCTTTTCTAATGGCTCCTATGCACAAATAACTATTAAATTTCAACTTCTCTACCAAGGTAAGCGGTGTAAATTATTTATCAACAAACTAAGCTCAACCAGGAGAGAGAAAATAAATACAAATATACTCTCACTGAGGCACCATGTGAGACACCTTTAAGTCTGTTTTTTATGCAAAAACTCTAAATTAAGGAAGGTAACCTCTCGAACTGTCTATACATCATATTTTACAAGCAAAACGGATAGGCTTTCCTCTCATAAATATGATAATTGAATGTCACCCATAGTATAATTTCATACCTTCATCAAGGAAAAAATTATTGCTATTACACTCTACAATCTGGGTAAATCTTTAGCTCATTTGATCAAATACAGGTCTAATTTTGTAGATCTGATCATCTGTCTGTGTCTGTGCGTTATCATGAAAATGAAGTAATTTGTGAATCAAATAAAATTTATTTCGAGTCATTGATCAGCAAGTTGTGGGTGGAATGTTTTGTTTCCCATTACATACGTCTAAATGGTACATTACAGCAGCCAGAAAGTAATCATACACTAACATATGTGTATAATTCACTGGATTCTTTGTATTGAGCGTCCACTCCCGAGGGTTGTGAATTACATTTTCACCTAGGCTTCCAAAGGCAGTGGAAAAAATTTTAGGCTTACGACCATATCATTTCCCCCTGCATCACGCTACAAACAGATTAAAACACATTATAGCCAAGGAATGCCTTATCTGTAACATTAAGAAGACGACTACTGATGCACTGGCAATAATATACTCTGCGAGAAAAATAGACTTGGACTATCCCACCGTCTGTTAAAATAGACACAGAAAGTTAACTAACTCGTTGATTTGTTCCATTTGCCTATGAGTAAAATATTTGGGGTTTGTCATATTTCTTAAACAATAAAATGCATGAATTATAGTGGAATTGTATTTTTTTACGAATCATTCACATATAAAATAAGAATTTAACTTGAGGCAACAAATGCACTAATGCAGTGATCATCATTTTTTACAATGAATACCATTGTGGAGCATGGTTAAAGGCAAGGTAAGAGATATTATACCATGAAAGGTTCCAAAGTAATAAAAAAAATTAAAAAACGTTAATCTATTCAAGGAAACGTCAGGAGAATTTTTTAAATTTTGACTTGCTTAGCGTATGTATAAACTCACGCTCGCAAAATATTGATTAATGCGTGCCTTTACTTGTACAAAGACTTGCTTGTTTACATTGAATTCACGAATAGAGATTTGCTATTCCTATAATTAATCGCGATTACTGAATTTATTGGAAAAACTCCACAATGAAATTTTATAGCTTATCTGCACATTGTGATTTAACAATTTAGAATATCTTAACAAATTTTTGAAAATTCTCGGAAACAATAATTAGAGATATCAAATACTTTTACGAAATACAATTGACATCTATTTCCCTGTATTTCTCAAAATACTAAGCCTAAATATAATACAGATTGAATTCAATTATTATAATATAGTTTCAAAAAAGTTATTCATGGGTTTTTAAGTTCATCCCCACATAACTTCACCTCTTTAATATGCTCTTTGTTTCCCCAGCCAGCAATTTAATGGACCTTTGGAGTTAGAGGCACTCTATTAAGGATAGGTTGCTAAAGTAAAAATTGGACGTCATGTTTATTAGGACAGACCACGCCCCCTCCCCTACCGATTATGGGCGTACGGCGTACGGGCAATGATATTATCGAATTTTCATCTTTTCATCTCACTGCAATGACAAAAAGAACATTCATAGCAATCTGAAAGAAGTATAAAGAAGTATAATGACAAAAAAGACCAATTTGTTTTTATTCTGAGGCAATCGACTATTATTTGGGAATCAAAATGGCAGTGCCCCTTACGCTGAGGGCGCACGGTCGAAATCGGTGGTGTCGGGCCACGTTAGCGATTATAGCAAGATATTGCTAGTATAGATCAATTAATGTGGTTTAAGCTTTGACCGCAGTTAGCACGAGAGTTTTCCCGTTAATATGAGAAATATGCGCAACGTTAAACTTTCATAATGCAACGAAAAAATGTTGTCAGACATGGGACATATCAAAATGAACACATACATACTTACAATGTTATGAATATAATTACAACCAGCAACGTTTTATGGCGATATGAACTGCGTCAATAGGACTTTACCCTGAATATTTTTTGAAATGTTATAAATGTAAGCAAGTTAACATACTTAAATATATGCGGTTACGCTAACGGCAATATCGTCGCTCTTTTGTTTTTTGCGCGATCTTAACACTAGAACCGCTGGGTTTTGCCAATCCCCGAAAACGATGTGAGATCATATTGCGATTTGTCTAATGACTCACTGACAAGGTGAAACTCTCAGTCGCCTGACCACCATATTGTTACAAAAGCGTACATATTTTATTATGATTGAAAGCGTTTTCATTGAAAAAAAAGGGCACTGATGAAACTTTAGAACTCTAAAAATGCTTGTAAAAAATAAAATTATATGTTGCCAACAATTTATTAATTTTATTTGTAACCCGATAACCAGCATTTTTAAAAGAGTTAGAAAAAGAATCCCAGTATGCCACTAATTAAGTTATACGACAAACAGATCTATATTCCATTTGCGGGACAAAAATGTCCCATTTACGATTTTTAGGTCATTCTATTGTTTTCTCGGAAACTACGAGTAGAAGGATTAATATTATATTCCAAAGTAGGCAACTCCATAAATAATAATTATTAGTCAAGAACTAAGAAATTTCAACGAAAAATATTGAGAGAGATACAGCTCATCAAAATGGGACAAAAATGTCCCGTCCGCGGTTCAAGTGTTAAAAACCGGAATATTTTCGCTATCTTATTGCAAAGAGAATAGTTCGTTGTGCTGTTGCAAAAAAGAATAATAATTGTCCAGTTTTTTTTGTTAGAAAAGTAAATTATTATTACTAACCCAACTAAGCGCCGAACCATCCAATTCACCAACGAATGAATAGGTACGAAAAGAATTTCGCGCATTGCAACTCCACGACAAAGTAAAAAATATCGCAACCGCGAACCAAGTACGTAGAAGACGTCACGGAAGTAATGAGATTATTGATAGTTAACTCCTAGGCAATAACCGTAAATGTTAAGAATAATGTTATATTCCCGCTCGTTATCGCTCGATGCTGGATCATTGCTTTAAGGGCAGCGGTGAATTTCAATAAATAACCTCCTTTCATGCACTATCCCAAAGGAGGATATTTAAGCCCCCATTCAAGAAAACATGGGCTTTAATACCCAGGACTGAGAAAACATGATAAACTTGCCATTGAAGCTCACTGAAATCCTCCAAGCAAACCCTTCAAAGAACAGCAAGTGAACACAAGGGGAAGTTGTAATAGGTTATTCCTCAAGAATAACGAACTCAGCCATGCTACAAGAAACATTAAATGATACAATATTATTATCAAATATTACGAAGGTTACAATAATAGAAAACTCTCTGAATAAATCAGAACCTGAATTTGTAAGAGAAAAGTATACTCCTGTCCAAAATAATGCTAAATACCTCAAAGCCCAAAAATTTCGAAGTCCCGAGTTGACGTTGATGTGACAACGCCGAACCACGCCCCCTTTTGCGGAAAAGCAATATATGCTCGGGAAGGAAGAGAAATCTTTTTCAGAACGTACTTGATAAGAGGGAACACACCTCGGTGAAAATTTTTCACCTGTAAGGGATGATTTCTGGGGAGGGGTGAGAGTAGGGTGGGTCTATTGTGTCGGTCCTATACCGTCGGGGTGGGGAGGCATTGAGAAAAAGGTCGGTCGGAAACGAAGTCGCAAAATCGTCCTTGTTTTCGGAGGATACAGAAATGAAAGACAAAAGTCAAGTATCCATTTTATGTCTTCATTGAATTATTTGCTAAAATTGATGGTTCTTCCTTGTATTAGGCCGCAAAAAGTCGTCCGAGATTACCGTCGAGATAAGATGTTAAATCGGGTCAATCGAACGTAGAACGTCATTTTGTACAATTGCATTTATGATAGCAAAAAGTCGTTGTTGACGATAACCACACAGTGTGGCCCTCGAGGAAAACATTTGACAGTATTTATTAGTCGTACTGGACAAATGTTTTTGTGAACTTGGATTAAGTAGCTCAAAATAGATACAATTATTTGTATCTATTTTGAGCTCTTCCAGCAGAGAACGTGAAACGTTGGGGCTGAGTAAATTATATAATAGTGTTCCCTAAAAACTCAAGGAGTACTGCATAAACAAACCGTGAGAGTTTTATTCATTTGAAAAATTGGACTCGATAAGGATTACGCCAATTCTTAACTTGTAGGAATACTCAGCGGAAAGATTTTCCTTCTTTCCGCTGTGATCCTGTCAGAGATGTCAGCCTGATCGACGTTACCTATATTCAGAGCGCTTTTGTTGGTGTGACGTAGATCATTCAGATATTTAAAAAAAATGCAATACGCATTACATTAGCTCATAAATACATTTTAAGTTTAAGAATACGATGACTAAATTATCACAGAAAGATATAAGACAATGGAGACCAGAGGTAGCCAACATGGAGACGTAGGTTTTCAGTTTGAATGGAAATATCCTCTCAGCGCCTTTAAACTGTTGCAAATGAGGCATCTTAAGACATGTGGGTCATTTAAAATGTGTCAAGGGAAAATTTAATTGATAAAAAATGCTATGCTAAAATATGAATACTAACAGAAAACGTCAAAGATACTGGCATATCGGAGTAGAGTCCGCGGCAAACCAAGTTATTAGTCAGTCCGCTGAGATGTTTCGTATTCTTGAATTTATCGATCGCTGCTTCATCAAGAGCGATATCGATCCATTGATATTGTCTACCTTAGCAGATCTGCTCCCTTTTTCCTTCTCTAATAAGGAAAGAGAAGTCCAAAACAACCCGAATGATCGAAAACAGCTTGAAAACAACACTTCTCTGACATGCCCACTCCCAGCGAGAAAGAAACCGCAGCCCTGTTCAGGTCACTTTTAGAAGAGTGGAGCTTTTCCACAATACCGGATTTTGGGAAGGATTTTCTTCTGTGTGGAATGTTAATTGCTCTCCCAGAAACGTATATATGTAACCAACAGGATGTTGCCTCATCACAATTGATTTTGGATTGTAGAGAGGAGGCTAAACATACTAATTGAGTGAACTGATGATATTATTTACGGCACTTCATGGTCAAATAAGTGACATCGAGTTATTTTCTACTGTTTTTAATAATTTCAATTTTTTTTAGTATGTAAGCTACGTATTTGGTCGATTTCAAAGATTTTCGTGAGGAACAACATGGAGACATCGTAAAATCATTACAAACTAAGTTAATCAACAAGAAATCACATGTTATCGGAAAGGTATGACAATTGAATCAGTATGAGTTGTTTAAATAAAACTAGTAATTATTGAGGTATGGCTTGACAACAATTTAGATTGGGAAATATATCTCGTTAATAATTACTTTGAATATGAATGTTATGTTTCGATATGAAACCGAAGTAGTTCGTTTCCTTTGCCATACCCTTTTTTTTAAAGATTACGAAAGGAATGTTACCGATTTTCAAAGCCGACCGCCATATACTCCAACATCAGCAGCTATTTCAGTTTCACTCATAATCATCAAGAGGAGATCAGTGTCATATAATTTAGGGAGGATGTCTACAGAATTATGAAGTTCTTCCGGTGTCGTTGTTGAGTTATGTAAGGTGAATAAAATGCTAAGGACCAGCGAATTTCCGAGCAGGGAAAATTTACGAATGTATTTAATCTGCCATTATCACATCTTCCTGGAATGGCCATGGCATATAACCTTCGATGTGAACCCCATGCTATGTTTTCCAAATGCGATGTAAACATTATGCCCAACCCAATGACTGTGATATGTTAAGGAGTTGATTTTTGAAAGCCGCCCTGGGATATCATTTTGATCGAGTTCCTATCGATCGACTATAAGTTTTATTTTAGTTAGGAAGTAGAAAGTTGAAATGCATCATACGCCGATGAGACGAAGTTGGACCAAGTGTTAACATTAAGTTGCGAAAAGATGTCTCTGTCCGGCAAGCAGCGAATTTAATGCCGAGTTACTTCTAACGGTAAGCAAAACATGAGTAATTGCTGATTTCTGTGGTTGGTGGGTGGAAGTTGGTTAAAAAACATTCTAACAGGGTAATTAAGTGTGTAAACAGTTATTTAATCCCAACTTTGAAGTAAATAATGTTCCTAAGAGGGAGCTGTGAAGCTATTTGTGGGAAAAATATCACGTTATAATTCAAATATTCATAGTCCTTAAGTTCCAAACGCGGCAGAGGAAACATTTATGATGGCGGCTACGATAAAAAATGTATTCTTTCACACAATAATCAAATGTTAATCCAGACAATTGATTTTTCTCTTTATAATTATAGTCAATTCGATTAATTATCATTTTCAGATTACATTTACGCGTGTAGCTGTGCAGCATGCGAGTTTGATGGAAAGTGAGGCGATAGTGGAGTGTTTATTAATTCAGTTTTATAATTTCAAGAGTAACTTAAATGATAAGAAAATTTTCCTGGCGCCGACATGTTAATATACATTTTCATAGACGTCCTTCACTTACCGTGGTTATTATCACAGGTACACTTCATATATTATTGCCCAAGATATATATCCGTTGTTACTTAACTGTTCTGCCCCTTGTAGCAGGTAAATGACTTTCTCATTGTGGTTTGTGAACATTAAGTAAGTTAGACGGCTAGGAGCCATTGTTTCCCTTTGTCATTGTCCGTTCTCATGTTCTAGTTATTACATACTATCAACGTATTACCGCATAACGGTGATGCATCATTTATACTGCGGTTTGTCTTTTGACATTGTAACATAACGCTGGCCTCGCCATTTTTCTTTTACCACCTCATGGTTTATAATAACAATAAGGGACCCACCATATTGTGAATTTTGAGAATAAACAATAGACCTAAGGAGTGGAAGCGTCGGCAACAAAAGGGGATGGTAGAGGAAACCGTCCGAGTGTACGGTCGTGCAAAGACAGCACGCAAATAGTTTTGTTAGATCAAAACCCTCGCAGTGAAAGGACGTGCAAAGAGAGAACACGCAAGTTTTTGGTAGAGGGAAGTTCCTGAGTGTGGCATTGTGCGAGACATAGCCCACGTAGAAAAGGAGAATTGACAAAGGAGCTGGAATTAAGGAGAGGAACGGGAGATTTTACAACGGGACGAGACCCAAAAAGCTGAGGGCCCGCCAAGGACGAATACCACGCAGGCTGAGAGGATTTTCCAGACCACAGAGGGACAAACCAACCTGTGTTGTCGAATAATTGGGTCGTAACTATAAACTTTTATTTTCATATAAGATACAAGAAGCCATAAGGTAAGAGGTTTTAATTGGCCAAGTATTAAGTTTGTGATTGGTATCCCTTTGTATCAAGCAATTGGATTTTGTGAAAAGTTTAGGTGATGAAGTGTGGCAAATAATTAGACAATATACTTAAAAGAAGGAATAATTATTCATATACCAAATTTGTGTCTAAATTAGAATATACAGTTGGTCATGACCTAAGTGTATAAGGAATTATTTTGATTATTTAAATTGTATGTAAATTGAATATTTCATTTTGTCAAGTAAATTACAACCGTATCTCTAAACCTGCAATGTTTCATGTATTTTCTTTTCCGACGAGCAAGCTGGGGCAAAGTAATTAAAATATAAGGTACGAGAAGATACCGCAATCGTGGTTTCTTTCCAGGTAAAAGAATCAATAGTTTTTCGTGTTACATGTTTATCCACAACGTGTGGCATTTAGCGTATTAATTTGTAATAATACCTTTTACATTTTTGTCTCCCATAACGTGGGGCACAATACAAAGTAGAAAAACAAAGAGAATACTTGTTACGACATCGATTATTGTGAAATGATATGATTTTTATTTATGCTAAATACCTTTATCATTGGAGATGAATTATTAATGAGTCAGTGTATGGTGTGAATGTTATATATAAGTTTACAGTACTATCTTCGCAATTACCTTTTTAGTGATGATGTATTACAAAAGGAAATGGTATTTTAAGTCACCATTGCACAATTAACATCGTTGAATGTGTTTCGGATTATAAGTAAAGAAAGGCACGTTAGCTCCTTTTAGCAATATATTTTAATCCGACACATGTCAAAAGCGTTGCGGACGAGATGTCGCGGGATGAGAAGTTCTCCATTCCAGGTTCAGTGCGAGAGAGAGAGCGAGCGTGAGCTCTCAACGGCAACTAGACACATGCGCCAACATGATGCGCAATAGACACACCCCTAGCGGCGAGTACCTTAACTACAGCTTGCCAACTGGAGGGAATCCAAATCCCGAACATACCGCCCGCCTCGGCAATGACGAAATAATAATATCTTAACATTTACAGCCGCCCGCCGTGACAAGAAATTAGGAAGCCAATTTACAGATTTCAATTGAACATACAAAAAAAATGAGATTTCCTATCATAACAAAAGAATTTAACAATATAATACAGTAAAAATTTACCCAGGCAATATACATAACTTATTAACAGAGCGCAAAATAATGCCTTTAGAGGTCTTCAGTTTTGCGACTCTAACCAGGTCATCATTTCCAGGAAATACTTCCACTACTCTTGCCATTTGCCACTTAGTTGGGGGTAACAAAGAATCTTTAACAATTACCAATGCACCCACAGTCACGTTAGGGGAAGGTTTCCGCCATTTAGGTAGATTTTGCAAATGATTGAGATATTCCTTTGACCATCTACTCCGAAAATTATCCCTCATTTGTCTCAAAAGTTTAAATCTGTTAGATAAATTCATTCCGTTAGTATTGGATGATGGCGGTTCTGCCAAGGCAACCAGAGGTTCCCCAATTAGAAAATGCCCCGGAGTTAACGGGGTTAAATCATCTCCAGAATTGCTCAAAGGCGATAGTGGCCGAGAGTTAAGGCATGCCTCAATTTGGCAGAGCAGTGTAGTCATTTCCTCAAATGTAAGTATTTGGTCGCCAATTACGCGACGTAAATGAAATTTAGTCGATTTTATCGCTGCCTCCCATAAGCCTCCGAAGTGCGGCGCATACGGTGGGATGAAGGTCCACTGCGTCCCGGCGCTGCTCAACTGACAGCCGACCTCTTCATAGAAGGATGAGGATTGCTGGAACATTGTCTTCAATTCCTGCGCAGCTCCTCGGAAGGTTGAGGCGTTGTCGCTGTAGAGAGCATTACAAATACCTCTTCGCGAAACAAATCTGCGAAATGCAAGAAGAAAGGAATTAGTGGTAAGATCCGAAACACATTCTAGGTGAACGGCTTTAGTTACCATACAGATAAATAGACAAATATATCCTTTATAGGTTTTATGCCCTCGACCCTTAGTTGTCCTGAGGAGGAATGGACCAGCATAGTCCAGTCCAGTAGACGAGAAGGGTCTTTGGGGCTTAACCCTTTCCTCTGGCAGATCACCCATGCGTTGCACCACTGTCTCCCCGCGAAACCGGGCACAGATCACGCAGCTCCGAATTTCTCGCTTCACCACTACGCGGCTGCGGATGATCCAGTACCGCTGAGCCAGGTACGCCGCTGTAGCTTGCAGTCCGCCATGAAGGGTGGCTGCGTGCGCGTGGCGCACCAGCAGCATGGTGAAATGGTGGTCCTTTGGAATGATGATCGGATGTTTCTCGTCATAGGCCAGAACTGCATTCCTTAGTCGACCACCCACGCGAAGTACTCCATCCATATCGCAGAATGGTCTAAGGGGTATCAGGGGTGATGACCTCTTCAGTGGTTTCCCAGACATCAAGGCTGCAAGTTCGTCTCGGAAGGCCGTGGACTGCGTGCTCCTGATTACAGCTGTCAAAGCGTGGGCACGTTCCTCGGGTGAGACGAACCCCAAGCGTTTGTGGCTCTTGTTTCTGAAATTGTGTGTCCATCTTAGACAAAGGGACATGACGTTTAACAAGCGCAGGAACGATGAAAATCTTCGGAATACATCACCTGCGTTATGGAAGGAAGTTGCAGTGTGGTTTACGGCAATCCGCATCTCCGATTCCTCAGCACCTGATGATTCAAGTTTCCCGCAGCTCCACTCGACTTCTCGGCCGGCAAGCCATGGCGGTCCGCTCCACCAAAGAGTGGAGTCCATCAGTTCCTGAGGGCTGATCCCACGCGTTGCGGCATCAGCTGGGTTGACCTTGGTGTTAACGTAGCTCCACTGGGCCCTCGGGAGCGCCGTCTGGATCTCCGCGACGCGATGAGCCACAAAGGTCTTCCACTTTGTAGGGTGGCCACGAATCCAAGCCAAAGAAACTGCTGAATCTGTCCAGCAGAATACCGGAACAGACCCAAACTGAAAGACTTCCAAAGTTTTCACCAGCAAGCGAGTTAAAAGTACAGCTGCACACAATTCGAGGCGAGGTACACTAACAAGCTTTAAAGGAGCGATTTTTGTCTTCGAGACCAACAAGCTAGCACTGCCATCACTACCCTCCTGAGCAACACGCAAGTACACTACCGCTGCGTATGCCCTCTCAGACGCATCACAGAAACCATGGAGGGAGATGAAAGACATATTAGTCTCTGAAGTACCTATCCATCTAGGAATACTGATTTGCTCTAATTTGGATAGTGAAGACCTAAACCTCTGCCAACGTTCAGTTAGTTCCAAGGAAAGAACTTCATCCCATTGTACCTTAGACAGCCACAAGTCCTGCAGGATAATTTTGGCCACAATTAGTACAGGCGCCATCCAACCCAATGGATCAAATAAGCGGGCTATCTCCGAGAGCACAGTCCTCTTGGTGACTACTGTCTCATGACCGGTAGGATGAGCAACTCTAGCACTAAAAGTATCTTTCACTGGTGACCATCTAACTCCCAAAGTACCAACCACTTCTGAGTCCGAAAAGACTTTCGATGGATTTTCACCGTTCGAACAAAGAATGGGTTCGTTAGATGCCCACTTACTTAATGGAAATCCTCCTCTAGCTAGCAAGTCAATTAATTGTCTCTTAACGTTCATAGCTTCAACCACATTATCGGCACCGCAAAGAATATCATCCACATATGAATGCCGATCAACTGCTTTAGCTCCCAAGGGGAATGAATGACCCTCATCAAGCACTAATTGCCGAAGTGCCCGAATAGCTAAGAAAGGGGCTGGAGCCGTACCGTAGGTAACCGTAGTCAGCTTATAATCGGAGACAATTTCGGAAGGAACGTTACGCCAAAGAATACGTTGAAGGTCCGAGTCGTCTTCATGTACACGAATTTGGCGGAACATTTTCACTATGTCCGATGTAAAAGCCACTCGAAAAAAACGCCAACGCGTTAGAATCACCCACAAATCAGGTTGCTGACGAGGTCCACTCAACAGTAAATCATTTAAAGAATTCCCTGAGGCACTCTTAAAAGATGCATTAAATACAATTCGAATTTTACTCGTTTCGTCATTTTCTTTCGAAACAGCATGGTGTGGCAAGTAATATAATTGATCACTAGCACTAGTGAGTTTCATGTGACCCAGACTCAAGTATTCCGTCATGAAGGCGGTATACTTCTCCCTCAAAACGGGTTGACTTATCAATCGATTCTCGGTTTTCAAAAATAATTTCATAGCTGACTCCCGAGAAGGATACAATTTCAGTGAAGTGTCTTGCCTGAATGGTAAACGGACTACATATCTCCCATCAGAGTCTCTGCTGTGAGTAGTTTTAAAATAATTTTCACAATAAGAATCTTCTTCTGAGGGCGTTATTGCCGTGGAAACTTCCTCAACGGACCAGAATTTCTCAATCGCATTCATCATCTCATCATATGCTTGCACATGCATTACGTTTGCACAGAAATTTTGAAGTTGCAACTCATTAACACGCGAAACTGGTCCCATTAACACCCATCCAAAAGGGCGTTAGGAGAGCCGAAGGGGCCTTGGCGAAAACCATCTAAAAACAGGGGTCCGCAGACATCAGCTCCCAGAATGAGGTCAATTTTTGACGGGATTGCAAAGTCAGGGTCAGCAAGTTTTAAGTCAGTTAAGTGAGGCCAATATTCACGTTGAACATAATTAGACGGAATCAACGAGGTTAACTTCCTAAGTACCAACGCTGGCACCATGAGTTCATACTGAGCATCAAAACTTGAAAGAACACGCAAGTTTACTACACTGGTAGAAACACCAGTTTCACATCCTTGAACACCCGTGACCGGAACATTTACACTAGTCTTTCTGAGCTGTAATGTTTGAACAACCCACTCGGAGACAAAAGAGGAGTCTGATGCAGTGTCCAACAAAGCTCGAACAGCAATTTTCCAGAAGGGGCTTCAATCTTCACGCGAACTGTGGCTAAAAGAACAACCCCTTTCGTAACCACCGAACAACTAGATGCTCCTGGCAGTTCCGAAGGTAATGAAGCTGAAGACCCAACGACAGGTGACTCGGAAGCAAAATAACCGTTCGTAGGAGATTTAGTTGTTTTCTGTGTCCTTGGGGGAAAGCACTGGTGAAGTAACGTATGATGTTTCTGATTACACACCAAACATCGGCCAACAGATTTGCAAAGTCTTGTCACATGCTGATTAGATAGGCAGTTAAAGTAAAGTGAATATTTATGAACCTGTTCCTTGCGTTCATTAGGCTTCATGCTTTTAAATACAGAGCAATAGTTCAATGGATGCCCATTGGAACATAAGAGACAACGTACAGGGCTCTTTTGAGATTGCTTAGTGGAAGTAGTATGAACTAACGATCGCGATTTCGATTGGTTAGTCGAAAAATCACGTTTGGCTTCGCGTTTAGATGCAGAACCACCACCAGAATCCAACTCCCTCGAAGCGTCCAGAGCATGAATTCTAGTCTCCAAAAAATTAGAAAACCCTGCGAATTTAGGAATCGTATTCATGTCTGTAAGTGATAGCTCCCACATTAGACGAGTAGACGAATCTAATTTTCTTGTTAGAAGAAACACAAACCATTCGTCCCACTGTTCAACCGGTTTTCCAAGATTTTGAAATGCTCTAACCGTCTGACGAAACTGATCTAACACCCTTTTAAGTTCAGCGGAGGTTGGCTTTTGCACAGGAGAGAGCTCAAATAAATTCTTCATATGAAGATTGGAAAGAATCCTTTTACTCCCATAGCGCTGCTCAAGATCATTCCATGCGCCCTGATAATTAGCACTGGTAACAGGTGTATTTTCAATCACTTCTGCGGCTTGACCACGTAAATGAGACTTCAAATAAAGTAATTTGTGCACGTCAGAAAGCTCTGGTACTTCATGCACGAGTTTTCTAAACTGATCACGAAAACTTTCCCAATCCAGCACATTACCCGAAAAAATAGGCAGTTCAATTTTCGGAAGTTGCGAGTGAATATTAACACGCGAGATATCACCCGATGCGTCAGGCTTGACGTCGTGAGAAGCACATAAGGAATTTAAACACGCGGCTATGTTAGAACACGCGTCAATGTAATTCTCTTCTATTTTAGAGAAGAAATCTTCAGAATCGTACCTCGTCTTAGTTACTTCGGGATTCTCTAGCAGTGAGTAGTGCTTTGACAAGAAATCATCCCAGTACGAAGTTATTAATATTTTGCGCTGTTCTAAAACTGTTTCCGAGAGGTTCTCTATCCCTCGTTTTAAAGTATTAGTCCAAAATCTTGAAATTAATTCGCCTCTCTTTAGTTGAGTTTGAATCAGTTTTTCAAGTTCCTCAGACATCGCGAAAGCGAAAGCCAAATTGGTCACAGTCACTCACATGAAATGAACTTTAGAGTTTAAGTGAATGGAAAACACACAACGTCCCATTGAATGGCACAATTCAGTCTAGAAGCTCGAAATGTTCTCAGTCAAATTTTCAAGGTCAGCATAAAAGTTCCCCTCGAAATTAGTATCATTACTCACTTCTCCAAAGGAGACTTAGAATAGGTGATGAGAATGAAGCACTTCAAGTCAATAAACAAGATATAATGCAAAAGTTCACACGTGACTTAAAGGCAGAAATGTTCACGTTAAGTTGAAAATGAAAGTTCACTTAAGTTCACATAAAAAGAAAGTTCTTACCGAAATAGTCACTCGTGATAAAGGCAGGCACACTGCTAAAGAGAAAGAAAGAGGAATATTTCCTTCGTAGACTCAGGAAACAGAAGTCAGGAACCAGGAAGCAGGAGTGGCGAACGAGGAACCACGTGGTGACTTTGAAAGCCGATGATATGAAAAGATTCACTTTCGTTGAGCGAAATATTCAAAAGAAATATTATCGGTAAGATTCACTTCTCTCAGTCCGCGATCTCTTACCGGCCCGAAGGACCAAAATGTTTCGGATTATAAGTAAAGAAAGGCACGTTAGCTCCCTTTAGCAATATATTTTAATCCGACACATGTGAAAAGCGTTGCGGACGAGATGTCGCGGGATGAGAAGTTCTCCATTCCAGGTTCAGTGCGAGAGAGAGAGCAAGCGTGAGCTCTCAACGGCAACTAGAAACATGCGCCAACATGATGCGCAATAGACACACCCCTAGCGGCGAGTGCCTTAACTACAGCTTGCCAACTGGAGGGAATCCAAATCCCGAACAACTGTATGAATAGTAACTATATTGTTTATGTAAGTAGGAGGGGGAGTGACTTAGAAGGGATGATAACTGTTTGAATCATATTGTATTAGTATGTGCTTTGTGCCTTACAATACGAAGCCGGTTGTATGTTTGTGAAGTTGTAGAGGTAAGTTGAGGAGTTGAAATTCGCTATTTTACCTCGTGCTCATTGTAATGCATATCTTTTTTAATTACAGTTATGTTGTAGAGCAAATTGGGTCTTCAATGCTACCAATATATTTTATGCAAGCAATGTAAAAATATTGAGGGTATGAAGACGTGCTAATGCATCTTTAACCCTTTCGCTGCTGTGAACGTAGCAGCTACGATTCAAGCGTACGCTTGAATCGTCGATTTATGTTGCGCAATCCCATGAAGTTTCGGAGTTTACGTAAGTCTTTCGGTATTGGCTAATGATTCATTGCTCGTGTGTTTTCAGAGACCATTAAAACGCCATCCTATGAGGCAATGTGACCCAAATATCTCACTTTGTTTTAAAAAAGCTGGAGTTTTTTGTGTTCTGCTTCAATTTGGCCCGCCCCTATACCTTTTAAAGATCTTTTCAAGATCTGTGAGATGATCTTTAAACGTCCGCATGATCACTTTAACGTCGTCTATGCCAACAAAACATGTTTTCAGCGACAATCCTCATAACACAATCGCAATTAAACTTTCGAAGGTGGCAGGCGCAGTGTATAGTACAAAGGGAATATGTGTAAATTGACAGAGGTTCGTAAAAATCGATAACGCCTACAATCGATTTTGTGTATCCATTTCAACTTTCCAATATCAACATTTCAAATCAATTCTTGCGAACACACTGCATCTGGCCGAAATGTCTAGCTAGTCGTTTTTTCGCGGCAGAGGATAACTATCCCCGATAGTCTCTCTGTTAAGCTGCCAATAGTCTACGCAAACTCAATGGAACATTGACTTTCCCAATTTTTCACCACACGCGTGTTTTCAGAGTCCACTAACACGCCATCTTTTGAAGCAATGTGACCCAAAGGTTTCATTTTGTTTTGGAAGGGCTGGCATTTCTTCCGGTTCTTCTTCAATTTGGCTCCCTTAAACCTTTTAAAAACTCTTCAAGATTCGAGAGAGAATAAAACTGTCGCCACCTATCGCGACGGAAAGTGTAGTCGCAGTAAGAAGGAAAATAAAAATTGCAGAGTAACTATGAGCTCCCTTTTTACTTACGAAAAGAATAAAATGCTTGGGTACTAAAAATGCTGGACTCGCAAATGCCGACTTGGATTCCTGAATAACCCCCTTTTTTAAAAGGTCTTGTATTTGATTTTTCATTTCAGCCATTTTCAGTGGGTTGCATTGAAAAGGCGCTGAGCGCACTGGCGTCCAGTCTGACAATGGGATATCGTATTTCAACTGATCAGTACAACCTAAAGCCTTAGTAAAGACATCACTGTATTCTCCTAGAATATCTCTAATTTTATTTTTTTGTTTCATGTCAAGGCTATTGGACATTGGTGCCTCTGTACCTTCCTCTTTTGAAGCTAAAGGCAGTACCGGAGCCATCACGCCTGGTCGCCCTTTCAGTGAATAGGTTTCCTTCACTTAATTTAACCGCATTCCTACGTGTTTCATGAAGTTTGCCCCCAAAATAATGGGAACTGGACAAAAGGGAATGATTAAAAATTCGCAATACCATGTTAACCTATCTATTTTTACTCTAAAGTATACGGAATGAGAAATTTTCACCCAGGCATACGATATTTGTGCTTCGAATTTAATGCGTAGGGTAATATACGTTTCGCAAGAAAAATTCACCTACGCAAGAACGAAAGGCACCTGAGTCGAGTAGTGCAACGGCTTCGTACATTGATCATGGGTGAAAACTCGTTTTCCACTACCGATAACCGAACTCCTACTGCCACGATATTCTTGCGGCGAGGACGTGGCTTTTTCTTGCCGCGCTTCACTTGTTTCCCTGCCGCTTCCAATTCCTTCTCGGGGAACCTGAGTGACCGAGACCACTCTGCCTTTAATTTCTCTCCCAAAATGAATCACCGGCCGCGGGTTGCCCGCTCGTCCCACCGCGAGGGATAGTGTCTTGTCCCCACGTCAGCAAGCCTTATTCCCAAACTCGGATCCCCGAATTCGCGATCCACCATCTGCTCTCCACGTGGGGGTTCACGATATGACTCCGCGATCATTCTTCTGGCGTCGAGTCCCCGTCCCCATTTCTCTAATTCATCCAAGGACAAAGGCTTGTTCACTAAATGCCAAGAGTAATTCGGGTTTAAGTTGCCGAAAACTATCTCTAGTAGTTCCTCCACGGGCACGGGACTTTCAAGCCTATTGTTAATTTTTTTAATTAGCGACAAGTAATCTCCAAGCGACTCCTGAGGCCCTTGCGTTCTATTGTATAAATCCCTTTTCAACCACCACTCGTAATTAGGGGGTCCGAACTTTGATTTAGTTTCCCTGGTGAAATGGTTAAAATCACTGATTTTATTGTTCCAAAACCAGGTTTGGGCTCTCACTCCGAGGAGTTCAGGCAATAATTTCATCACCATTTGTTCTTCTACGTCCAAATGATGTAGGAAGTTTTCGAGTGCTTCTAGGAAGCTTCTAACGCTTTCTTCACCTTCCCCCTTGAACCGAAGTTCCCACCGTGTCGCCGCAGCGAGAATACGTTCCAGCCTCTCTAAGGTTACTTTTGGTTGGTTGAGTGGAAATTGGTAAGATTATATTTGCACTCGTATTTTCGGCAGCCTTTTCGCTATCTCTCGAAAGAGTCTTTACATGTTCCTGGAAACGCCTTCTCAGCTCGTCCAAAGTCCCTACACTATCGAGCCTAAATCGCAAACAGAAATCGATCGCCTCCGATTTAGCTAACTCGTTCACCCAAGCTGTCCCCTCGGGTACTTTGAACGCCACGGTTACTGTTGCACCCTTCACTGCCAAATTTTTTTAACCACGCTCTGCTACCATTTAAACTGTCGCCACCGATTGCGACGGAAAGGGTATTGGCAGTAAGAAGGAAAATAAAAATTCAGAGTAACTAAGGACACCCTTTTTATTTAACGAACAAAATAACAAAATGCTTAACTCGCACTGCGTCACAAGTGGTGATATGAGTGGAGCAAAACGGAGGAACAAGGGGGTAATGGGAATACAGGATCCTAAGCTTACTTCTGGAGGCGATAGAGCTGACCAGGAGCGCCGTCGAGGAGTGGAGCGGCCCCAACTTCCCATACGGGAACCACCGAGGAAAAAAAACAGGCCTCTTTCTTGGGGTCGGATATATATATATATATATAGTTTGACCAATTTTCTTCCCGGAGGAACAACTTCCAGGGGGGGGGGACAGTTGACTGCTGACGTCCCTCTCTCGCTGACGTTCTCTCCTTCTCTCTCAGCTCGAACGTTGAGCCTCTCAGGCACGGCTCAAGACTTCAAAAGATTGTCATCATCATCCTTCTTCCCCTGTTAAGGTTCTGCGACTCATTTGACTTTCAATTTTGAATCCAAAGGCGTATGGAAGGGTAAGAAGTGTGAACATCTTCGTTGCAAGAACGTTGTTCTTGCCAGACACCTCAGACCTCCAGATTTTCCTGAGAGTGGGTCGGTTCTTGGCGGGGACCTTCTCCTTCACTACTTCAAGCTCCTGCATTTGGCTTTGGAGGAAGCGTAGATACTCGTAGCTGTTATCGCTCTCGACGTGGCAAATGACGCTCCCGTCAACGAGGTGCGCGTCATCATTGTTCTCCGAGAATCTTCCTCTCGCCAGATGGAAGAATGCACACTTATCCAATACGAACTCCATTATTATAGCCTCTGTCTACTCTACAACGGTGTCCAGGGCCTTGCGAAGGTATTTGTGTTGGAAGTGTACATCTTTAGGTAATCCATAAAAAAATGCGTGACCTTATGCTTCCCGTCACCTAGAACACCGCACATGTAATCCTTCTCTAGACGCAGCCTTAGCGAGAGAGGCAGAAGGTAAGACCAGAACGGAAAGAGGCTGAAACTTTCACCTTGAAAAATGCCACAGGGGTATGATATGAAGTGTGTCCAGACCATACGCTTGCCTGCGGTCAGGATACAGCACGTTCTCGAAAGTGGAATCAGGCATTGGTTGTAGGGTACAACCAGTGGATGGACCTTCATCACTTTCCAAATACCTAAAATGAGCTCTTGTAAAGTGGTGTCAAACGCCTTTCTTTAATCCATCCAGGTCATTGATACGTTGCACTAACACTGGATGGCATCCTGACATATATATTTAAGTGGGACGAAAAAAACGAAAGTGTTCTAATCAAATCGTAATAACACGGAAAAGTCGCTACTCCTCACCGTGACCACATAGAAAAAAATTCTGAATTCGGATTATATCTTCCTGTCACAAATTTCGTTTCATGTTTCGTAAAATTGTAAAAAATATAACTTTTTTCGTTGATTTTTAAATGAGGCAATATGATTGGGAAAAATCGGTATTTGGTCTCTTTAAAAGAATCTAAGTCTAAAAAAATACACTTCTGCATTCTTTAAGGGGTAGGTGGAGTCCCTCATCACGTTCGAGATATCGAAAAATCGTAAAAAATACGATTTTTTCGGAATTTCCTCTTCATGAAATAATTTGATCGGATTACTTTCAAAATCGGTATTTCGCCACTTTTTAAGGTCTTTTTTCTTTAACTAAATAACTAATTCCCATCCCTCTCCTTCTTTTATGGCGGAGGGGAAAGGCATATTCAAAAAAATAAGTGAGCTTACGATCGTGGTTTTTCTCGTCATAAGTGTGCAGCTCTTCGCCCGCTCCTATACACTTAAGGTATATGGGAGCGACTCAGAACTCACCACGTGAAGGTGGCTGGACTATGAGTTCTACCCACGCACTACCCAACCAACCAACCATTACTTGGACCCGGTACTTCAAAACTAAGTGTGTTGGAATCAGCCATAGAAGTTAAAGTTGGTATAAATTGTCTAGACTTCAGCTTGGCTCGAATGAAACCATCTCTGTTCTCTGTACCACACACACACGCGGCTGCCTTAGTAACTACATTCACAGTTCTCTCCACTGACTGTGTTGTTTGAAAATTACTGAATGTAATTTAGGGAATTCTTTTTTGCGTTGAAGTCATTAATGGAAACCTCGTCGTACTCTTCGGGAAGAATAGGAAAACATAATATTGACTGTATTCCATCCAATCTTTTCTATGCAAGCTGTAGATTTCAGATAAATTTGCGGTACTTTGAAATGTCTTACAGTTTTTTTATCTGTATCTTTTGCTTCTAGGAATTGACTTTTAGCCAAGTTCTCTGAGTCCATCCTTCGAATCTGAGATCATTGCAGCTAACAGATTTTCTGGATGGGCGAAATATCCATTGGTATGAATAACAGTATCAACAACACGCCGGAGATTTTCAGGCAAGTACATCGACAACTCAATGCTATCTATAGATGTATCGGTCCATCTCCAAGCATTGGATTTGTCTTCAAAGTGAACCACAATGGTGCATAAACTTTCAGTATGAAAGATGTTATGTGGATTAATTCTGGTGATGGTATGTTGGAAAATGTTAACAGTTGAAGATACCTATTGGTAGCAGTCAGCCAACAAGAGTTAATTAGAGCCACTGGTTCATGATTTGCAAGATCTTGATAACAGGTCTCAGAGCTGATAGACTTGCAGATCTCAAGCAGATACTTTAAATTTTTACTGAGAATATGAGAGTAATTCATGAAGATTGCTCTCAATTTTCTGGATGCCAGAGATAGGTTCTCACAATGTTTTAGACTTTTGCCAATAGGCACCGAAAAACATTTTGGTCCTACGGTTTTTCCATCCATTTTTTAAACTAAATGTCTTGAAGTAAGTTTATTAACGTGTAAATGAAAGACCACTGTTTGAGGGATATCTCTAAAACTCTAATGACACCCCTTTTTCAGCCAGTATTAGTATTCGTACTGTCACTTTAAACGATGCGTGCGTTAGATAGGTTCAAACATTTAGCGCTAGCTGCATCAAGGATACTAGAAGCTATATCCTTGGCTGTTTTTGTTAAAGGTACAGTGTGAAAGAGGTAGACGGAACCCGACTTCTGAATTACTGAAATGTGCTCCTCCCTCTTGAGATTTCTAAATTACTAAGCCTTTTGTTTCAAATAGAAGAGTGTCATCTGAGCACCCTACGAAGTACAGGCCTTTAGGATACACTTAAATCAAAGGAAATTGAGCTCTATGGCCTCTCTAGATAGATAAAAATACAATTCTCCAATAGCCGTAAAAATGGCACCACTCGTCAAACATGTACCCACAAATACACTTACTGTGTTGGTTTGCGGGAAAGGAAATTCCACAGCAGGGACCAACCACAGCCTCTCCACCAGAATACCCTCCTGTGATGGTTTACGGTAATGTTACTTCCTCGCCAATGACCACCACAGACACAAACACTCAACCCAGTTGGGATCCTTTTCGAGGGCTAATGGGACCCTGATAAGGATGCCTGGGTTATAACCTGATATCCTTCATAGGGCTAATGGGACCATACTAAGGATGCCTGGTCATTACTTCAATCACACTCACAAGCACTCAAATCACTCACTCGCACACACAAATGGGCCCAACTTCTGGGAGAAATCGCTCAAAAAGAGCGTGGTCAAAGAAAAACACACAGAAACAAACGAGGGTGAGCGTCGGATATGCGTATTTCGGACACAAAGTGGCCCTCTTTAGCGAGCTGAAGGGAAAAGCACTTCCAACACGAGGTTGAAAGTGAACGAAAGGGGAGGACAGCCGGGATTAAATACTGAAGGGACAGAAGGAGGGGGGGGAAGAAAGCCAATGACCAATGGGTTGTTGAAGAGGGCAAAAAGCATTGGTGGAAAGTGGAGAGAGGGGGAGGGAGGTGAAGAGGAAGGAAAGGCGGGGGGGAGGGAAGAGAGTGGCGAGTGAACGTAAGTGGCCGTTGTAAGTAGGGGGGGGGAGTCAAATTGACGGTTGAAGTAGGGGAAAGGGGTGAGGACAAACGAAAACTAAATATCAAAACAAACCGCCCCTTGAAGTAAGGCACGGGGATAACGACCAAAATTGAAATTTGAAACTAAACTGATAGTTGATGTATGAGGGTAACGAGAAATTACGTGAAACATAGAGAAGGAGAAGCACCCAAGTCTATAATAGAAAATAATGATGACTAATAAATCGGCCGTTTGTCGGCCATTTATTAGGTTTCTTCTGAGTTTGTGTATGTATAAACTTTCATAAGCGTCAAGTAAATGATTATCTGTTTGTTTAATGAGTTGTAGGTTGTGTTCCGATGTCTCGTGTTCTGTGTCGAGTAAGTGTTGTAGGATACTGGATTTTTCTGGTCGATTGTATTTGAAGTGTGACATATGTTCTTTAAATCTGGTTTTAATGCTTCTACCTGTGTTGGAAGTGCTTTTCCCTTCAGCTCGCTAAACAGGGCCACTTTGTGTCCGAAATACGCGTATCCGACGCTCACCCTCGTTTGTTTCTGTGTGTTTTTCTTTGACCACGCTCTTTTTGAGCGATTTCTCCCAGAAGTTGGGCCCATTTGTGTGTGCGAGTGAGTGATTTGAGTGCTTGTGAGTGTGATTGAAGTAATGACCAGGCATCCTTAGTATGGTCCCATTAGCCCTATGAAGGATATCAGGTTATAACCCAGGCATCCTTATCAGGGTCCCATTAGCCCTCGAAAAGGATCCCAACTGGGTTGAGTGTTTGTGTCTGTGGTGGTCATTGGCGAGGAAGTAACATTACCGTAAACCATCACAGGAGGGTATTCTGGTGGAGAGGCTGTGGTTGGTCCCTGCTGTGGAATTTCCTTTCCCGCAAACCAACACAGTAAGTGTATTTGTGGGTACATGTTTGACGAGTGGTGCCATTTTTACGGCTATTGGAGAATTGTATTTTTATCTATCTATAGAGGCCGTAGAGCTCAATTTCCTTTGATTTAATTAATATGGCCTTCCAGTCATCTGAGCTAAATAAGTTCCATCGCCCACTAAGCGCCCATCGAAGTACAGGCCTTTAGGATATCCGTCAACTGTCTGTAACCACTCACTCTTCAAGATACTCCGAACAAAAGATTTTGATCAATTTATTATATTCTTGTAAATAACCTTTGCTTTTTTTGTTTCAGATATTAAGCCAAAGTTTGAGAGAACACTGGAGTCGATAGCTGTCGTTGCTCTGTCCATTACACCGTACCTGTCACCAACAAGAGAAGTATTAGCAAGAATTGTTCTCATTTGAGTCCCTGAGTGTGATCCAAACCTAATATGAAAATATTTGTCTGTACTTTCGGTTACCATATCTGTCTCTTCTGTTTCAGTATCTGAAGTTATATTGAGCGTAGTTTCATAAAAACCACCTTACTCTTTTTTCTCTTGTATTGCTTTTCTTGTCAGCCCTATTCTTAAGACTTTCACTCTCTTTGTTGTCAGCTGTTCCTATCTTGCCAATTCTGTAAAGCCGCTGTGCATAAAGAAACTTTCTCTCTATCACAGGAACTTTCTTATTGACAGGGCAAGAACAATCCATTTTAAGCGGCTAATCACAGATTTATTTATATATTGTGTTGTTGCAACCACTCGGAAAGTGCATTTTGCACTTGTAGGAAAATACATGAAATAAATTTTTTTGCTGTCAGAAAAGTATTGTGAGTGTTTCTTGAGTTTTTTCTCATAGATTTTTTCCTGTTGAATTTTTTCTTATTTAGTACTACTTATTGTGAAGAGTTTTGATAAGGTGTATGATTCTATGGCGAGTCCGCTGCCAAAGATGCTTAAATGATAGTGGTCCTTATCATCAGCAAAGACATAAGCTACTGAAGAGGGGCTGATTTCTTGTTTTGGACTTGCCAGAGAAAAGGTTAAGGAATATCAAACATGCTGGCAATACAATATATCATCAGCATGTGAAGGAAGAATCAGATGGTTCAAACTATGAGATGGTCCAAATAAAGGGCAATGAATCTTCTCATCAAACGTTCTTAACTACTTTGTCAACTGTCCAGCATTCTTAAACTCTAAGGTACGACCGTGCTCCAACAAAAATTAGCAGTAAAATGCGACTCATCTCACCTGGACGCTTGCTTTGGGAGTGCTTTGAAATCTCTGGCGCGTTATGCGCAGTGGTTCAACAAATTCCTTGCACCAGCTTTTGCCAAACCTGGCATGCAGCTAGAACCACCCTTGCCGAGGTTCTCCACTCATTTAAAACGTAAAATACATTTACGTAAGAATGGTCTAAGTAGGATATTATATAAGGTTTTGAACGCCTCAGCGTCACTCTTCACACGAGTAAAGGAACGACCGGGATACAAATGCTTTTGCCGAAACAATGGCAATGTATCGTTGGTGTGTGGAAGAAATTGATTCTTTTTGTCAACAATTGCAAAGTAATAGAGAAATAAAAAGTGAAACTTGCGGTGCAGCTAAAAGTACTCATATTTCTAATGTTTCAAGGGACAAGAGCTGCAACACTTCACACGAGGAAACAAACGACCATAAGGTTACTCTTTTATTTATATGCCCCTTATATACCCCATGAAGGAAGGAAAGGATGGGAATAACATCTTTTCCAAAAAGAGACAAACTCGATTTTGAACGTAATTCGATCACTGTAACTCATAAAGAGAAAATTAAAAAAAAATCAAATATTTATCGACTTTTGGGTAATTTGAATCAGATAAGCGATTCCCCCTCCCCAATAAAGAAGCACAGAAGGGAAAAAATATATTTTTTTAAGTCAAAGGATCTTTAGAAGAGGCCAAGTGCCGATTTTTAAACGCAACATAAACAAATCTCTTCATTTTTAAATAATTCCAAAATATGTAATATTCTTCAAGTTTTTTTGAAAGTTGGAACAAAATGAGCAACCGAATGATATGGCTCGATTTCAAAACTGTTTTTTGTGATCTCCGTGACGATTAGCACCTTTTTCGCGCTATAACGATTCCATTTGTACACTTTCGTGTTTTCGGCACCTACTTATATTCATCTATCAATGAGCAGGTTGTACTTTCATTCCGCAAATTGCCGCATTAAACTCCTATGCTCGATCTCCCCGTCCCAAACCAGCAAGACCAGATGCATGATGAGGTCACCAAAAATGGAGGTAAACTTTTTATACACGGTGTTGTGTCAGGTTATAGGGCGGTAGTTCTTAGGATCGGAGAAGTGTCTCTTCCTATAGTAGAGTCTGAGGCTTCGTGCTATGCGTCGGACTCTGGATGAGAAACCCTACCCATATGTAAATTATTGCATCAAACACTGAATCCTTGAAAGCAGCCGTCTCGCCAGCATGATCTTGGCTTTCAAGCGTTCAAGCCGTTCTACCGCTTCGTTCTCCCAAGAGGTGGGCTCTTGGGAGTTTGCAAGTATTTTGTCAGAAGCGAGGAACACTCAGTTGACCGTCAAGAGACGATAAATCACACAGTCTTTGGTTTTTGCAACGAACCAACCCGATTATAGCTTATATTTGGGATATTGAATGTTAAATAATTGCTAACTTGCGTTTTAACCTCCATTCCTATTTCATCCTACAGAATATTTCGAGGCACTCTACTTGACATTTATATTATTATCCCAAGTGGTTGCGATAATTTACGCTGAGTGTGGTTTTTAAGTCCCACACTATAATCTATATGAACCTATAAACTGAGATTTTGGTATCTTTTATTTACTACAAGAAGCATACATCCCTTCACTACTCTTGAAAATATCTTATTATTTCTTCAGAGTTCAATCAATTTTCAGAAAACGTGCTAGCAGGCGAAGATAGTTCATTTTTAGAAAGTATCGAGGGATGTGTATTACTCATCAGAATCATTTTCAATTATATTTTAGAGCCGTTTACTCTCTTTTCATATACCGCGAATAGAATCATTGAGACTAACATTTTTGTACAGTTCTGTGACATATTAACTTTTGCTAAGAAGCGCGATATTGTACGCATAGTGTGGTTAATAAACCACATAGAATATTATAATTGATCTCTAAATAAGGTACATGTGTAATTTAATCATGCTTTTTTACTTGTGTCTCATCAAAACATTTTCAAAATGATTTATTAACTCTTGTGAGTTCAATTTTTGGCAGGAAAATACACAAGTTGATAAGGAAGTTTACCATAAAAAATATCGACGCATGTGGAATTCTCATAAAATTATGATTTACTTAAATTATAAAGACTTATTTTATATTACCGTATAACATTATTCTTCTTCTTGAAATGCTAACAGCCTCATGGAAGATTCATATTGTTGTTCAGAATATAAGATGTACTCAGCTTTCCACGAGGGACGATATATTACTCACAGTGTGTCATCCTATATGAAAAATATTAAGCTCCTATTTGAAGTCGTCTCAATTAATAGTGTGAGGATGCTTATATTCCTCCAATTTTATTCTAGAATAATCTAATTAGTGTTCATAAGATTTACTGAAGAAAACTGAATAATTTATCGAATAAGGTTCATTTAAATAATGTGGAGGGATGAACTTAGCAATTTCTCATCGTAATGTGTTTCTGTTTGATTTGATTGCCAAATATTCTCTTCATTAATAAGTATCATCGATGTCTTCTAAAAGAATATGGCAAATACTGACTCCTGTACCTCGTTCTCTCTCCCGATATAAGGTCTGGATATAAAAGGAGACAAAACCTGCCCCCATACTGCAGTTGTTGCACGTATGGTTAAAAGATGTACTCTTTTGTTATTTTATATCCCTCAGCCATGAACGCGTCAGAACATGTCCAAGCATTATGACCACATCCTTGGGTTGCATCATGTGCGGTGGAGATCCCTATCTATTCAAACAGTGGAGTTGTTAGCACATTTGGGACATCTTCCTAACGTGACGAAATTTCTAAATGTGGAATTTATTTTTCATATTTATTTCGAGGCGTTAGGCTATGAATGTGGTGTTAATTGTTATATATTATTGTGTAAAAGACAAAGATTAATAATTTTTGTATCAAAATTAAGGGTAATTATATACCCTGACCCTGAACCCTCACGAATTATCTTCAATATGATTCCTGCATCAGATGCGTATTAAATAACTAAGGATATTTGCAATTTAAACTATGTTCCTATCTATTCAAACAGTGGTGTTATTAAAATAATTAATTTGGATCATTAGACTGAAGAATATTATAAATTAAAGTTTCATATCGGGGTTCACTTTTGAGGGGCTTGTGTAGTAAATTTGTAGAAACTAATCATTGATTCGTGTATAATGTCGAAAGAACAACCCTTTTGTAATTAACGCCAAAACGCTTACTCTTCAAATAAGGGTAAAAGAGTACCCTGACCCTAAACTCATAAGGGTCTGAGAAAATTTGATGTCTGCATTCGATGGGTATTGAATAACTAAGCAACTTTGCAATTAGAACTATGTACTTATCTATTCAAACAGTGGTATTATTAAAGATTTTCCTACAACGCCACCTTCTCCATTCTTATGCGGTCCTAATACTATGGCTGAAGGTTTGGCCCCCCCTAGCCGAAACTATTTGAGCTATCGAAATTTGGACGAAAGCACTAATATCCAACACTGCCCCTGGATCTTTTGGGCGTTTCGAGGGCGTCCTGACCGTGTTCTATACCGTGAACCTTAAGTACCCTAGGATATTCAAAAAGGGTCTCTAGGTTTTTTTAGCGGTGTTTGAAGGTAGGCACTGTATATGACCCAATCGTTAATTATTTCGGTTCTCGCACTATTAGAAAAAATACAAAAAATTCCGAAAGACTCAAAAAGAGAGTCAACGGATAATGGAATAGAATATTAATTTTTTGCATATTAAGGGTTTTCGGACGAGAAAATTCCCTCTCTTCATGTGTTACTCCTTGCAATTATTTCACAGGACAGTTAAAAATTACATCACGTGAAGCGTAATTAATGGAAGATTAGGCACAACTTTGGTCTCAATGTGCGTATCAAACAACCGAATGGACGATGTCCGTTGGGAGATAAATGACTGTACATAGCATTCATTAACATATTGGTGACCAACCTCACAGTAGATGGGGAGACTGCTCTAATAATGTAACGAAACAATTAATCCTAGTATATACTAAATGAGAACCTAAACAGATACGTATTTGCTCAGATAAAGACCAATTAATAATTTTACACCTATTCAAGAACGCCGTACGTACGCATTATTTTAGGCTAGCCCCTCAATTCCGAAGCTTGTAATTACTATTTCTATCCACATAAGGAAGTTTTTCGCGCGAGATATTTGTCGTTTGCGCATTGGCTGGCAATTGCTGATAAGAACATACGGCCAGTCGCCGAGCTAGGAGGGTGAGTTGAGGAAATCGGATGAGGAAATTCTTGAACGGGTTGCGTCATCTTCCGATAACTCGCTGTTCCTTATATAATTCTAGAAATTTCTCGAATGCGCAGCTCACCTGCGCCACTCACTCCACTGCCGGCCGGTCGCTGAGCTGGGAAGAGGGTGAGTTGAGGAAATTCTTGAACGGATTCCGTCATCTTCCGATAACTCGCTGTTCCGTATATAATTCTAGAAATTTATCGAATGCGCAGCTCACCTGCCCCGCTCACTCCACTGAGACCAGAACGAAGGTATTCTATTGGCCAAGGGCTATGCAAGGAAGTTAAGATAGGTATTTTATTGGTCGAGCGCTGTACAAGGAAAAGTAAGGTCCCCCTCCTCCTGCTCCGTTATCTGCCCGTCGGCTGACATAAATAGTCGGCGCTCGAGAAGCCAGACATTCAATTCATCGACTCGACTCGAACACCAAGGAAGGACAGGACAGGAAAACTCTGTGAAAACTCTGACCACTCAGCCATTGCAGCAGCATATCATCTCAGACGACGACTCCGTAATTCGCTCTCAAGAAGTCAACGCCAGCAAAGGAGGACATTCTCTACTCACACGGTGTGAACTGTTTTAATTTCTTTAGCTTTAATTTGTAGTAAAATCAACAGTTTTTGCTCAGTAATGTAGTGTTTGGGAGAAATGCTCTTCAGTAAACTAGAACTGCATGACAAATGGAATATACAGAACAATATGAATATTTGGTGAATTTGAGTCACAAAGAACTTGTTGTTTGAAAAAAACACATTTACGTATCACAATTTCATACGAATGTCAGATATTTCCTGAGATTTGTTTCGATTCCATTCCAATTATATATTGACATGAAACATAATATGCTATCCTTTCTTTCAGTTTACAACGTTTGGCGACTTGGAGATATTTTCTTTGGCCCTAAACGAACGAGGAGGAATCTTCAATCTTACAATAGTGGAAAGGAATTGAACCGGTGATTTCAAGAAGGTCTACTCCTTTCTCCGGTTTTAACTGCTAACGAAGTTCTCAGAAAAAGGACGCTTTTTAAGGTCAAGGCGATATTCACAAGGTAGGCCACTCTCATTTCTGTTGTAAATGTTCTTGCCTCGGCCACTGTAACATGCTAGTCTTCTTCCACAAATAGTAGTCTATTCTAGCCAGAATTTATTTTCTTATTTCATGAGATTGTAACCAATACTTATTTGCTACAATTTTAATGCCAATTTTACATATAAATCAGTAGGCAATGTTAACCTTCTCTTTCAATAATATTTTGCAGTGATAAAAGTTTCATAAACGAATGGAAATGCATGGGTAAAACGTGTTCTTGGTGATATATTGTTCAAGTATGAGGAAAAAGTTATTTGGGATCGGCAAGGTTTTATAGTAATTTCGAAAAAAAATTCATAATTCACATTAGAAAAAACTCCACGTCACATGACTCAAAGTTTTTAGCCATTTCAAGTTTTCATATCATCGGCAGATACACAATTTTCTCAACTTTTTATAACTATTTAAGTACGTGCGAATATTCACACGATACGCCGTACTCATTTCTTTCATTGATGATTGTATCTGCCTCCATAGTAGGCTAGATTTGGTCTCCAAAGTGTCCTTTGGATTACTTTTTTTACCAAAACTATACTTTTAACGTTGTGAATTTTTGCTCACATACAATATACTTTATTTAAAGTTACATATTTTCAGTGAATAAGCAAATAACTCCTCATAGTCCATTTTTGTGTCCAATTTTTATTGTCATTTCCCATTTACGAAACTATGAATTGATTGTCCCAAGAAAAGCGATTTCTTTCAATATTATTGGGTTATCGTTTGATAAAGTTAATATGAATACGTTATTAATGTTTTGCGATGAATTTAAAACTTTATCGAATAAACTTAAGCAAATTCCTACCAGGTCGTAAATGATTAAAAAATTCATCTCTGAAACAAATAAATGCAGTTACGCAGACATAAATATAATACCGTATTGTTTACACTGACAACAACGCCTAAAGTCGTCCATTGTTATTGTGTTTAAATAGAATACTTATTAACTTTCATATTGTATATGAAAGGATTTTTATAACAAAAAATTGAAAAATATTAAATATTATCATTCATCAAAGCGTGCTCTCTGGCTAACTGCGTTTAATGGATTCTGACCGGTTTGTAAAGTCGTTAGATTACATTTTTGTAGGGCGAAAGAAAGGTATTTTGCCATTTACACTACAGTTTTCTGAAAGAATGACGATTGTTTTTACACTGGCCCATAATTTTACTGTGATGTCCTCTCACTGATGAGTAAGTTAAATCCATTACCCGTGGCAGATATAACATGCTAAGAATCAGGGGAATTTCTCGATGTTAACAATACATATTCATTGAATGGAAGAACATCTCTTTAACAACAGCACAAGACATGATAACTTTTAATGCTTTTGTCGCAATTTCCATTAGATGTCAGTACGACTACCTCTGGGGCCGGTCAGAGAAAAAGATTTTGTGATATAGATGGACATAAATATTGGTTAGAAATAATATTGCGTGAAGTGCTAAATTCAACCTACATTAAGGCATGCGCTTCGACTGGGGGTTAAAAGCCCGTTCTATCCATTTTATGCAAAGTCCATTTATTAGATCAACTACTGTGGCGTCCTCATTCAATTTGAATACTTTGAGTTGTGAAGATACTACACTCACAATACTACCTTTAACACCGTAGGATATACAATTTGACGCATCCTATCTAAATGCGTCGCACTCAACACGTTTCGCTTAATCCTTAGGAGCAGTTTTGAAGGACATTTAATCAAAGTTATTGTATTTATGTACAATTTCTCACTTTAAATTAGGTATAGGACGTTGTTATTCATTTTTCGGATATTAATTCAATTTCTTACCATGATGAGTCTTTTCTATCATGAACTGTTTTAAGCAATCAGCGTTTATTTGAGTGACTCAGGTTTGAGTAACGATTAATTTACACTATTATTATCTCTAATACTTTCCTCGCCATACAGTATTTGCGTAGTGCAATTCAAAAGGTAACACAGTTTTAGCTTGGTGTTCTCAAGATTTTTATTGCCTGAGAAAACTCTTCTAAAATATTTGTTCATTGCCATGAAACATCAAAAAGTTAATTATTTTTCTCCTTTAGTTATCCATGTGTTGAATGGATGCTTTTTATCAAATTCTTTAAAAGTCAACGCATATTTATTCCGGGAGAACTTTAATTTTTGAATGCAATGTTTAAATGTTAAAAATAAAGTTATTTTTTTGTAGAAACTTTTCCTACTAAATTACTTGACTCTGTCTTAGCAATAAATCCTATTTTATTTATCATCTGCTTGAATGAGAGTTGGACCGCAATATTAATTTTACAAATTAGCACTTATGTATATCTTTTTATTGCAATTATTCAAGTCTTCCTGTTGTTTTTCTTAAATGTTAACTACCATTCATATAATGAAACACAAAGTGAAAATTGTATTAAATTTTTAAAGATTTACTTTGAAATAATACGAACCGTTGTCAATGGGCTGTCCTTCGTCCAAGACTATAATATTATTCAAACATGGTAGGTTTATTAATTATTTGTCAAAAAGACTTGTAAAAGATGTCAGGTTTATTATAAAGTGGTGTTGTGTGCTCATTTTCATGACAATTGCTTTGATACCATGCTCTCAAATATATGTGAATTTAATGTAAGCGTACGTCGTGAAAGTTTAGCCATTCGATTATAATAAAATGCTTACATGAGGAATAAGTACAGCCTCCTAGTCCAGAGACATATCCAGTATTTTTTTGAAAAATTCTTCTAACATACGTTTTTCGTCATAAGCCACGTTTGCAGAGTTAATTTCTCTGCCTCTCAAGCTTCTTAATGAACTAATCAGCAAATAGCATTGCCAATATCTTGGGTTGCTGAGCGAAATAAAATTCAAACAGCTGTGTATTTTATACAATCCGCCCGAACCGAGGAGGAGAGAAAAAAATGACGCCTTGAAAGTTAAATGGTGGAATGTTGTAGGTAGATTTGCATATCAATGCCCATGCACAAGTTTATCTCAATTTTTCAAGGCTTACGGCGAGGATGAAAAAATATATTCGAAAGTCTCATTACAGACGATATTATAAACAACTGTATTTGGTTATCTATGTGTTTATTCGAATACTTTTCAATTGGCAGGGGAAAAACTGACATGTGTCTAAGGTTTCAATTTTGCTCACAGATACGATATAATTATGCATAGTGAAACGCATTATAAAAAATACGATGCATACCGAAAACAACTTGACACAATAAGGTTACTAGGGTGTAATATACAAAATTAAGTACAACCAGCAATGCAGGTGACTTGAAAATGTTACTCTATTTCTAACTGCTGAATTACATTAAAATATCGTAAGACACATAAAAAGTAATGCAGTTACTTTTTTAAATGAAATTTTCTTTTTAGTTTCCAGTAAATCCTACATAGTGGGCATATTAAAGTGATATAAGATTGAACTCTTAGATTTTTTATAGTTAATTAATTTCATAATCCTGTATGACGCAAAACCCCATCGTTTGTTAACAGATGTCTTAGAATTAATTATTTTGACGAGTAATACAAATTTTCAGTACTCTTCTTTCATAATGAACTTCTAAATTAATTAATGGGGAACTTTGTCTCATTACACAACTATAAAGGCTATGTGTTGAATGCTTGCTTATTACAGGGAATATAATTTTAACCTACGATCAAATCAGACGGGGTGCATTTTTAAGTCATCAATACCAAGACAGTACTAAACAATAATACAGTTCTTAGCCTTTTAATTATTACCACATGTCTACCGGCTTCAAGTCTGTTCACTATGAATCACTCTAGCAATATATTACGAAGAATGAAACTTGTTCTTAGTTTCCCTCAACAGCAAAGACTAGCTCTTCTTTATACTTTACTTATGAACAATATAGCTTAACCATGGAGGAAATGTAAACAAGTAACAAACAATATTTTTATCACTTCTGTTGATATAAAAGTTAGTGGTGAAGGAGAAAATAATATACATCCCTACGATCACTCTCGTTAATGGCGAATGATGTGTCCATATTTGCATTTCTCACTTTATTCATATTGATTTGTATTGTTTATTGTTTGTTTATTATAACTCCTCAGCTTTTCCCGATATAAAAGTAAATTGCAGTGTTGTTGAAAAGTCCTTTTTTTGAGTGAAGCGCAATTTGTCAAGCTATAGCTAGAATCAATGCTATGAACCCAAAGCATTCAACTGAAACAAAAAAACGATTTATCATCAATTTTTTTTATATTCTCTTTTTTTTCGCCCTCTCCAGAACGTCAGGGATAATCATTATTTGTAGAACATACAATTAATCGTAACGATTGTTTTTACGCTGGGCCATACCCAAGGAAGAAGGGAAGTCTAGATGACTTCATTTTGATACCAATATGATATGCAAAAGGTCAGTCTTCAGTCATTAGTTTGTTGTTGACTCTAATTGACTATGATTGAACAAAAATTTGACCTTCGAAAATATACAATCAGAAATTCATAATTGGTCAATAGTAGCAAAGAAACAGATGATTTCTCACTATTCTGACGGTTTCTCATGAATAAATGTGGAGTTAGGTTTATCGCCTCACTGAGATGTTACATTGACGTCGCAGTCCACCATTCGACTTTCAGAATACCGTGTTTTTTTGCTCCTATCGAGCAATCTGATCACACATTTCAATTAATTGTTATAAATTAATGCCTATTTGCAATCGAATGCAGATCAGAAAGCGATTAATGGCATTTAAAATTTGCCACAATATTAACACGTACCTAAAATTTGAACTGTGGCGCCTAACGAAATGCTAGTATTGCAAATTTTCCAAATCTAAATATCAACTAACTTCACTATTTCCAGCTGTTGCTTACCCATATTCCCCTTCCACCGTTCTCAGGCATTATACCAATGCAAAAACAAAAGTCTAACAATCACAAGAGTCTAAAGGAATCATTTTTATATCAGAATGACAGAGGTCATTTCAAGTCAAACTGATGTCAAAGTGAGTCAAAAAGGAATTCATTTTGTAGGACCATTTTGTAGACGATGTGATGGTGACTTTTGAACTGTGACACTAAGATATCATCATGATGACGTCAATGTGATTTCTCACTCTTCCAAGGGTAATTTCACTGTGTAATCCTCTCACTGATGAGAGAGTTAATTTCTTTACCCGTGGCAGATATGACGTGCGAGGAATTTATCAAAGATATTAATATATTGTCATCAAATGGAAAAACATCTCCCTAAACAGCTCAGACAATAGTTTTCCATGCTTTTTTCGCCCTTCCCATTACTTTTCTGTACCACTATCTCTGGGGCCGGTCAGAGAAAGATAACTTTTGATAAAGTTGGACATAAATATTCCTTAGAAGGAAAATTTCGTTAAGTGCTAAATTCAACCAACATAAAGACATGCGATTCCTCTAGGGTTCAACACCGGCTCTATATTTTCACACAAGGTCCATTTATTAGTTCAGCTACTATGGGCGTCCTCATTCACTTAAAATACTTTGTGAAGTTGTTGTTGTGTGTGTGAGAGTTGTGAAGAAACTACTCTCACAATACTACATTTAAAACTGTCTGATATACAATGTAACGCATCGTATCGAAATGCGTTTCACTTAACACGTATCGCTTAATCGAAAGGAGCAGTTTTGAAGACCTTTCAATCAATCTTATTGTATTTATAAACGTTTTCTCACTTTCAATTTCCTTATAGGACGTTGTTTTTAAAATTTGGGACAAATTAAATTTCTATCGATGATGAGTCTTTTCTGCCGAGGTCTGTTTAAAGCAATCAGCGTTTTATTGTGTGACTGACGTTAGAGTATCGAACAATTTGCAAGATTTTTACCTCTATCACATTCGCAAACACAGTGTGTGCGTAGGGGAAGGGGTTGGGTTGCGTAGGGGGGTTCAAAATGTAACACTGTGTCATTTCGGTGTTATCAAGATTTTATTGATTGAGATAACTCTTCATAAGTATTCGTTCATACCCATGAAACATAAAATTAATATTTTTTCTCTTTTGGTGATCAATCAATTGAGTGGATGCTTGTCATCAAATTTTTTAAATAGCAAAGCATATTTCTTCCGGGAGAACTTTGTGACCCAAAAGTTTAAATAAAAATTGCTTTAAAAAATTTAAATAAAGTTAATTATTTGTAGAAACTTTTCCTACAAAATGACTCGAAACTGTCATAGAAATAAATCATATTATATTTATGGACTGCTAAAATAAGAGTTGGACCGCACTATTATTTTTACAAATAAGCACTTGTTTATATCTTCTTATTGCAATTAATCAAGTCTTTTTATTGTTTTCTCTTTAATGTTTACAACCCTTTATATTATAAAAATTACAAAGAGAAAATTGTATTAAATTTTTAACAGTTAACTTTGAAATAATACGAGCCGTTGTCAATGGACTGTCCTTCGTCTAAGACTAGAACATTATTAAAAAATTGGTAGGTTTATTGGTTACTTGTCAAATAGATCAATTTTTTTAGTATTTTAATCTTTAAAATATCATGTCTACTATAAAGTGGTGCTGTGCACTTATTTTGGTGAAATCTGGTTCGATACCATGCTCTAAAATACATGTGAATTTAATGTATGCTTAAGTAATGAAAGTTAAGTCATCCGGTTATAATAAAACGAAAACATGAGGAATAAGTATAGCCTTCTCAGTCCCGGGACATACCCGGCATCATTTTCGGAAAATTCTTCATGCTTACTTTTTGCGTTGTAAGCCACGTTTGCAGAGTTAATATCTCTGCCACTAAAGCTTTTTAATGCACTAATCAGCAAGTAGATTGCCGATTTTTTGGGTTACTGAGTGAAAAAAAATTCAAACATCTGTGTATCGTTTACAACACGCTAGAACCAAAGAGGATAGGATATATGACGCCTTGATAGTTAAATGGTGGAATGTTGTAGTTGAATTTGCACATCAATGCCCATGCACAAGTTTCATTCATTTTCCCAAGGATTATATTTGAATACTTTTCACTTGGCCAGACAAAAATCAGACATGTTTTAAAGGTTTCAATTTTGCTCACAGATACGATATAATTATGCATAGTGAAACGCATTATAAAAAATACGACGCATAACGAAAACAAATTGACACAATAAGGTGACGAGGGTGTAATACAAAACATTTAGTACAATCAGCAATGCAGACGACTTGAAAATATTGCTCTTTTCCTAACTGCTGAATTTAAATAAAAAAATCGTAGGACATATAAAAAGTAATGCAAATATTTTTAAAAATTAATTTTCTCGTTCTTGTTTCAAGTAAATCTTATGTAGCCAGCATATTAAAATGATGTACAATTGGACTCTTATATTTTATGCAGTGGATCCATTTCATAACCCATTATGATGCAAAACCCCATTGTTTGTTAACAGATCTTTTAGCATTCATTATTTAGACGTGTAATCCAAATTTTCAGTGCTCTAATTTCACAATGAATCTCTGAATTAATTAATGGGGAATTTTGTCTCATTGCACAACTATAAAGGCTAACTGCTGAATGCTTGCTTATTAGAGGGAATATTAACTTGACCTAAGGTAAAATCAGATTAATAAATCATAAACATCGAGGCAGTACTAAACACGAATACAGTTCTTAGCCTTTTAAATATTTCCTAATATCTACCGGCTTAGTAACTATTTATTATGAAACACACTAGAAATATTTTGAGCAAAATGCAACTTATTCGTAGTTTCCCTCAACAGCAAGGACTAGCTCATTTTTTATAGTTAATTAATGAATGATATAGCGTAGCCATGGACGAAATGTAAACAAATAACTCTTAAGTGATACATCCAAGTAAATAGCATTTGTCGACTGCCATGAAGCCTATGAAGAAATGGCTCAATTGACTTGACAATAGCTTGATTCTGAAGAGTTTTTACTAGTACATATCAATCGTTTCTCCAGATATTTTAAATTGAAACAATATTTTTATCACTTCTCTTACAATAAAAGTTTGCAGTGAGGAATAAAATGATATACATCCCTACAATCAGTCTCGTTTAAGGCGAAAGATGTTTCTAAATTTGCATTTCTCACTTTATTTACATTGCGAAACACGTAGTTTATTGAAAATCCTCGGCTATTCCCGATATAAAAGTAATTTGCAGTGTTTTAGAAAAGTTCTTTTTATAAGTGTAGCGCTATTTGTCAAGCTATAGCTAGAATCAATGCTGTGAACCCATATCATTCAACTGAAAAAAAAACCATAAATAGTCAATTTTTAAAATTATTTTTCTCTTTTTTTACGTCCAATTCGTCCAGATATAGCTATCATTCACGAGCCCATTAAACAGCCCAAGACACAATAACTTTATATGATTTTTTTTCAATTCCGATCATTTGCCAGTACGACTACCTATGGGACCGGTCAGAGAAAGATAATTTGTGATATAGATGGACATAAATATTGGTTAGAAATAAAATTACGTTACGTGCTTAATTCAACCTACATAAAGGCATGCGCGTGAAATGGAGTTCAAAATCGGCTATATATATATATATATATATATATATATATATATATATATATATCACGCAAATTGCGTATATATATCACGCAAAATCCATTTGTTAGTTCAGCTACTATGGCGTCCTCATTCACTTAGAATACCATGAGTTGTGAAGAAACTACACTCATAATTCTACACTTCATACTATAGGATATACAATGTAACGCATCGTATATAAATGCGTCGCACTCAACACGTTTCGCTAAATACTAAGCAGCAGTTTTGAAAGAAATTCAATCAATGTTATTGTATTTATGTAGTAATTCTCACTTTAAATTAGGTATAGGACGTTTATTTTTAAATTTTCGGACATTTATTCAATTTATTTCGTTGATTTGTCTTTTCTTCCGCGGTCTGGTTAAAGCAACCAGCGTTTCATTGAGTGATTCATGTTCGTGTAACGAACAATTGGCAAGATTTTTTCCTCCTTTACATTCGCAAAAACAGTATTTGCGTCGGGAAATTTAAAATGTAACACTGTGTCTAGTCTTGATATTCTCAAGATTTTTTTTGCCTGAGAAAACTCTTCTTAAATATTCGTTCATTCCCAAGAAACATCATAAAATATATTTTTTCCTCCTTTGGTGCTTCTTATTTAAACCATTAATAGTATATCATTTATCAGATATAAGCTGGTTACTTAGTTTCACCATTTTGAATTCACAATTACTGCCACCCCAGTGTTTCCACTTTTCTCACCCCGACTAAATATCACTTTAAAGCCATCACTGTTTATTTCTCCATTTCCTGACCATCTAGTGTTACTTTTCCCGAGTATATCCATCGCCATGTCTTTCATTACTCTCTTTATTTTTTCGAGTTTACCCATTTAAGTAATGTTCTCACATCCATGTTCCTATTGCCATACATTGCTTTGTCCTTTGCTTGATGAGATTTCGTTTGCTGACGAACAGAGAAGCCCTTTTTCTCCTCCTGCCCGATCTTGTGTTTCAAAGCCCATATTTTGTAAATCTCTCATTAGAACAATCCATTGCCCATGACTGCGTAACTTGGGATATCCATGTGGATGTTAAATGTAGTGGTTTCTCATTTCCTTCTCCATCCTATGCCGTTTGGCCAGCTTTGTGGCTCTTCCGCCATTAGGAACCATTCTTAGCCCCTTGGGACAAGAGAGGGGCACAACCCCATCAACAGATGGAGGAGAAGATTTATATTCCACACGGTGTCTAGAAACACGTATGCCACTCTATGGTGTCCATTTCCCGCCAAGAGGAGGTATGGTTAGATTAATTCTCTTCGTTGAGAACTGAGAACTTATCGGCTTTTCTCACCCTCCCCGTAACGTTAGGGGACTTCATTGTCGTAGAACATACAATTTATCGTATCGTTTTGTATGCCGCTATTGACGTGCGAAGTCCGATGAGGGATCATCAGGGAACCAATGTGTACAACGACATGTACTTTAGTTACTCCTTTATTCTCAGTTTCCTAGCGTCCATCAACGACAAGAGTCCCCTCCTTTCTCGTTGGCGCGCTCCCTTGCCGGCACGTCGTCACCACGTGAAATCCTCCGAAACGAGCTACAATTGGCTTGCGATGACGTCAGTCGTGTCGCGCGGCCATTCGTAAAGGTCATAGCTGACTCCGTAGGTGGGAGTGAGGAACGGAAGACGTGCAACTCAATGGGGGAAAGTGGGAGGAAGAAAGAATAAGCCATCTCAGGTCTATGCGAGGTGGGGAAGACAGAGGCGAAAGCGAAATTTGCTCAACGATCTTTCAGTATGGATGCATCTTACTAAACCCGTTGTAGTAAATCCTAAGGAACAGGTAAAAAGGGCAATCAATGGGCGTCATTATCACTGTGTTCTCCCTTAAAAGTTTCCTTAGAGAAAGTTAAATTAATTTTTTGCGTATTAATTCAATTGCTTAAGATAAGTCAAGTATTTTCTGCCACGGTCTGGTTTAAGCAATCATCGCTTAGTCGAGTGATCTATTTTCTAGAGCCGAAAAATTTTCTCGATGTTTTCTCGGTAATATTCCTCGTTACAGCGTATTTGCGTAAGGAATTTTTAAAATGTGTCACTGTTCTTAAATGTTCGATCATTCCCATTAAATATCCTTAAATAGATATTTATTCTCATTTGATGATCCATGTATTTAGTGCAGCATCATGATGATTCCTTTATGAAAAATGGCATATTTATATCGGGAGAACCTAAAAGTTTGCTAATTTTTTAAAATTGTATTTAAAAAAGGTATAATTTCAAAACACTTCTATAACATGGCATTTTTAAAAGAGAATTTATTAACATTTCTCGTCGCAATTCATCACAAAATTTTACTTAAAAATATATAAGGTATGACAATGATTCTTTTATATGGTTGCATTTTGCACAAGAAAATTAATGCCTTGAAGTCACTTAAAAGCTGTTAAAATATCTTTGAAAATCTCTAATTTCAATCAATTTTTGACGCCTGTGGGAAGTAAGGTTTCAGTCAATTTCATGAAGAGTTTTTATGATTAAATATTTAAAATTAATATAAGAATATATATTTATTTTTTGTTTGCTGACATTACTTTAGGATCGCAATGATTTTTTGCATGGTTATCTACTTATCTCATTTCGTATAGTCTCTTTTATGATTTTTCATTAATGTGTACCACTATAGCTGTATACAAAATTAAAATTCTTCTGACTTTTAAAATATTCACTTTGGACTAATATTTACCGGAGTCAATAAACTTTTTTCGTACCAGGCTGGTAGCATGTTTGTCGAAAATTAGAATGTTTGTTTGGTTTTTGTTAAATCAACCGATTTTCAAAATGATTTTTAACCTACAATATACCATGACCATATTAAGATGTGTCTTGTGTACTCTTTTTGATGACGACTGCTGTGGTACTTTGCTCTCAAATATGCGTAAATAAAATTCATGCTTTCGTAAAGAAATTGTATTCATGGCGTTATATTCGGAAGTCGTGCAGGACTGATAACGCCGTGTGAGGTACATGGCGGAATGTTGTACTTAAGTCTGCATATCAATGCTTATTTGAAAGTTTATTTCATTTTCCCAAGGCTTAGGGCCAGGCTGAAAAATAATATTAAAACCCCTCGTTTGAGACGACAATAAACCGAATAAATTTGGTTTTTTGTGCGTGTAATTGATTACTTTCCCACTGGCAGGTCAAAAGGCGGACATGTGTCTAAGTTTCATGTTTACTCGTAGAAACGACGTGTTTTTTCATATTATTACGCGATATAAGGTATAAGACAAGTACAAACAAGTAAACACAATTAGGTAACGAAGGGCGAAATATATTAAATGAAATTAAATCAACAAGGCATGGTGTAATATAAATGCTTATTTTTTTCTAAATTTTGATAATCATCAAAATAACGAATCTAACATATAGAGTAAAGCACCTACTAATTATTTAGTAAACGACTCCTTCTCATTTGGAGTAAATCCTACGTAGCCAGCAAATTAATATAATACACGATTGAACTCTCATATTTGCTAGAATCGATCCATTTCATAAACCCTTTTGACACAAAAGCCCATCGTTTGTTAACAAATGTGTTAGCATTAATCATCTAGCCGCTTACTGCAAATTTTCAGTGTTCTCATTTGATTATAAACCATCAGAATCAGGTCACGAGGAAGATTTTCAGTAACTTCTTCAGGAAAAATATATTATATACATTTTTTAAAATGTTATTTGCGATAAATATCGTCATTACATCTCCGTGACTTAAATGATGGAAATTTATGTCTCGTTTTTCAACTTAAAAGACAAAGAACGAAAATTGTTTGCGCATCACAGGGAAAATTAACTTGACATACGGTCAAATCAGACGGGGTGCATTATTAAGTCATCAATGGCAATGCAGTACTAAACACGAATACATTACTTAGCCTCTCTATGGTCTCCCTATATCTTCCGGATGAAGGGCTGTTTATTATGAATCATTCTAACAATATGTTTTAAACATAATTCTACGAGTTCGTAGTTCCATCAACAGTAAGGACTAACTCTTATTTTAGAGTTCATTAATCATTGGCGATGCGTAACCATGAAGGGAATATTACCAGTTAAACCTTAAGTGATACATCCAAGTAGATGTCATTCGTCGACTAACTTAAAGCCTTTGAAGAAACTTTTCATTTGAACATTTCTGTCCAATTTATAGTTAACGGCTTGATTTCATTGAGCGTTTACGAATCTTCATCATTCCAAAACGTAGATATTTGATATTCAAACAATAATTTTATTGCTTCTGTTGTCTCCATAAACATACAGGCTGGATTATCCGCTAATGCAAACACCCTTTTCTTTGATTAAGCCGTGTATCATTCGTTTCTTAAGCCCTTGGTTACGATCGTTTTTCAAAAGTTATATTAATGGCTCTTTAAACCAAGAGAAAAAATTATTCCACTGAATTAATGAGTCCCAAGATGCAATTCTGCTTAAACTTTTTCCCAAATATACAATTTTCCGATCGTCCGATTTTGAAGAGGGTTTAAGTTTCCTATTCCCACTCCATCATTTGGTAAATATTTCCATGGCATGCGAGATTCAATCAATGGTGTCAATATTTCAGGAGTTTCACTAATTTTCCATAACTCATGATAATGCCTCTGGCTCCGTTGAACTAATGTCATGAATCCAAAAGCAAGGCCGGAAAATTGTAAAATAATAGTCACACATTCTTGCAGTCTGAGGAGAAACACTGAAAAACAGTTAGCAGCACACTTTGTGTTACATAGTGATGTTGCCGCCTATTCTTTAAAAAAAATGTTAAGTTTTTAAGTGATAATGAGGCAGAATGGGGAAAAAATGTGATGAAAAATGTAACAAACCACAATAATATTTTTGCCGTCTATTTATAACCCTCTGGTTGCCGACCCTCAATTTAGTACGTTGGTAAAAAAACTAGTGTCAACAAAAAACAAAAAAGGGGTCAATCAAAAAACAAATTGTATTTTTTTATGTAACGGGGAAATGAAAAAAAAATGTTAACTTCAGTGCATTGATATTAACGAGAAAATATTATTGCAGTCAATAATAATACCAAAAATTAAACATTTTTTGCATTAAAATATTATTCTATTCATAAAACAATTAATTTTTTAAGTATTAATGAGGCGGAGTGGGAAAAAATGTGATGAAAAATGTAACAAATCACTTAACAATTTACGGAATGTCTCAAAATATAGGCATTAAATACATTCATTTGGATTCATTTTTCATCTATAAAGTTCATCCGACATCAAAATACTTTGTTGTGTTTGCAATCATTATTAATTCATCCTCAACCCACCAAACCCTTCAGTTACCAGAGTCAAACATAATACATTTAGAATACTTATATTCTATTCATATCATCCATCGAGAAATAAACAATATCATATTATGGATTGATGTCTGGAGTGAAAATTCTAACCTGTCACTCCGATTACCTGAAGCGGACATTTTAAGGAACACGTTTCAATAGATTCAGCCATTTTGTCTCTGATGATGTCATATAACAATATCATGTATTCTAATTGTTATTGCCGAATTTTTTAAAGCCCGATTTAAGTTTAATTCATCCGTCATTCGGATTGGTAGTAAAACAGTTTGAATTGTGCGAAGATTTCTTGCGAACGCTTTCAAGTTTCTTCCGGTGTCCAAAGGACTTCTAGTTACAAATTATCGCTGTTAAGCCGGGTTTAATTCTCATTATTTCTGTTTTCGGTTCATTTTTTCTGTTTGAATGTCCCTCACTCTCCCTTCCCTCCGAGGCATATCCAATTCTTGGTTAGTCATGTCCCTAATCGGGGGGTGTCAGAGTATTTGGCCTTGTTTTGTGTACATTACCAGGATAGAGACAACAGCATATTCTCCCATATATGTGCATCACAGCAATCATTCGTATGTGAATTTTGCGCACATAAACTTTGTCTCCGCGCACAGAAGAGATGCCGATGCTGCACTGATGTTTAAGCGCTTTCCCTACTGAGTCCCTTATCATTTCATCCTGCCACTCACCATAAGTATTTTTTCTAATTGTCTCATGACCAACAAATACCCATTTTAATTTCCACGAATGGGTTATGTCCCGAGACAGAACAATCGCCACTATAAAAAAATGTTAAAAATGTCAGTCGCGTAACATTATAGCTAACTCAGAGTCTGTTTACAATCCTTTTTAAGGTGGATATCTCTTTTTTTCTTTCCACAGGTGCAAACTGAAGGTGATCGACTATAACTGCCGTGGAATTTGAGGATAGAGAGGAAGATTCTTCTTCGACTACAGCTCTGCAATCCCTGAGCTACTTACTCCTTTCAATTTCTCTCTGCATTAACTCCGTTAACAACGCAGGGATGGCCATCAGCCAAGTGAATCTCAAAGCAATGGAAGCGCTAATTGACGACGATGCGTCCATAAGAGATGTCATTGAGAAGCAAGATAACAGTCTACTGGGAAATGTACCTGACATCGACGCGACCCCACGATTGCTGCTCCTTCAAGCGGTTAGGGTAGGCAATCCCAGATGGGTTCGCAAGGCCATGATTTTAGGTTCTGACCCTTCGACGAAGGGAAATGACGGCTGCAATGCGATACTATTGGCCGAGGAGATGATGAAAAAGCATCAAGGCGATTTAAACCGCGTGAAAATACTACAATTCCTGAGATCAGCTAGAGATCGTGGCGACCGTAGACACGTGGAATGCAAGAGTGCTGCGGCAGGATTACCCGGTTCCGATCGGTGTAGCGAGGATGTCGTGAAGACCATCTTGACAACTGAGTTGACTACTGTCAATGACACAATAAGCACAATGAGTTCAGATATTACCAGCTTGAGTTCTGGTTTATCAACGAATACCGTTGCTCTCAGGGAGTTAATCAATGATTTTAACAATCAAAAGCATAACTCGGGTTCCTCGATGATTACTCTAATGCAGTCCATCCTGACAATGAGAAATGAACAGGCCAACCAGATTTCACTTTTGAACAGAGTCAAAGACTCTATGAATGCTTTAGAAAGGTCAACACTTGATCAAGGAAATAAACTGTCTAGCCTCTCATCAACAGTAAACCGTCTTAAGGAAGTAACGGAGGGAATTTCTCAGGAGAACTTAAAAAATGTTATTGAAAAATCAGTGAAAGCAGAAATATCTGAGATTGAAAGTGAATTAAATACGGATATGACTGCATTAAAGCAGTTTCTCGCTGAAATGTCTAGCAAACAGGATAATTTTTTCTCCATTTCCAAGTCCGAACTTAAAAATTCCCGTGAAGAATTCAAGAAAGAATTGGAAAAAATCAACGCAACGCAATCCGTATTGCCGACCAAAGATCTCATTGAAAAAACGGTAAAAACTGAGATATCTGAGATTAAAAATGAAATTACGTCCAATTTCAAAATTTCCCAAGAGGAATTCAAGAAAGAAATGGATGAAGCCAAATCTTTGATGACCAAAGAATTCACTTCAATGAAGGAATCCATTGAAAAGCAGAGGAAAGAGGGAATTGAAATTCCTAAAAAACTTGAATCAGAAGGTCAGAAGACTAATGGGGAAGTGCAGGTGGAAAAAGAAATCGATACGCCGATACCATCAGAAATACCGACACCACCTACACTTAATGCAGCGGAATTGAAAGAGCAATGCATCGAGGCGATGATGCGGAAGACGGAAGTGAAGCCAATGAACGGAAAGAACATTTCGGAAATGAAGAGAAGATATGAAATGCTGTACGACGAGGATCGCATTACGGCGTCCATTCTGGAATTCCTTCAATACCAATCGCCATTCGAAGTTTCAGTGGATTTGGGATCTGATAAAATCGGAGAAATAAAACCGACTTTCAGAGACCACGACGGGAGAGAACGGAATGGGAGTGAATTTACATCATTCGTCGACTTTCAAGAGGGAAAGGCGTACGTGGGTGGGGACGAGTATACAAGTGACAGATTTACTATTTCATATCTCGCCCCTGCATTGTCGCAGTTGTCAGTGTATTTCGCATTCAAAAACAAAGGACTTCCGTATTCGGGAGACGGAGAGATATTCAAGGTAATCCTCGAGGAGGCGGAGAGGAAGAAGAGAGACAGAGTGGAAATGAATTGGCGGATCACAGATGCACTGGATGGGAAGAAGACTCGACAGGGAAAGGAGATATATTTGGCATCGGCCGTTCCAATGATGATCGCCAGATATGGATCTGAAAACGGAAGGTCGAAATTAAGTAAACAACTCCCGTCACTCCTCGAATACTACGATGGACACGTTGTGGCGACACTCATCACTGAGACAAAGGTACATTAAAAAAATGACAGTTTCTGTATCATTTCACTCCAATTAATCGTCAATTTCAGAATAATTGCACAGAATTACTTCGAAAGCGACCGAATTTCGAACGGAAATTTGTCGCAAACCTTTTCATGGGACGAGATTCATTGTGACGCGTACATCACGAGAGAAACATCATCAATGTTTTCTATCTTGAATGGAGAACTCATGAGTAATTCATTCTTAAAACAATCTTCAACTAGATTTTTAAATATTGCCTAAACACGTAAATCTACTGCTTCTCAATACTTAAATGAATGAAGAAGAGTGTCTGCGGTAACGTCGAGTCTTAAAATTTCTACAAGAAGATCGTTTTTATAATACAAAATACTCTTTTTCCGGATCATAAATTTATTTCTTCTCTTCCACACTTAGAAGATGCTGGGAAATCCCCGAGGATAACTACATATCGTGTGTCATGGTGGCGAAATAACTGGCTCGGCGGATTCTGTGACAAGAAACTTGACGGGAACACGCCCAGATCTCTTTCGAAACTGCAAAAACAAGGACGCCACCAACCGGATGTCATATACAGTCAGGAAGATATTATTGGCTACAAGTTCTCTGCTTTTGGTTTGAATCTCAAAGTTTATTTCTTTCTGCTTTCCTTTCATTATTTGTAATGTTAAAAAATAAATATTTAAAAGATATCTCATATGAAATTGTATTCTTCTTTATTGGAGTACACCATGAAAATAAAATAAATTAACACATAAGTTGATATTTTTGTGGGTGGAAACTGTTAAAATAAGATTTTTATTGTATTAGTGTCAAAGTTTATTGAAAACATGAACAATTTATTCAATAGTTATATAATATTATTATGTAACTGTGAAATTGTAATAAATGATTTCAAAAAAATACAGTTGGTTCATGATTCTAGGTTTCAAATGAATCTATGAAAATAAAAAAGGGTTTCCATGTAATCTCTGTTTAAATGTATAATTATGATGCAATGTCATTATCCTAGTATTTACTGATTTATGATTTTCCAGAATATAATATGTTCTTTTTTACTCTTAAAGTAAAATCAAAATTTTACTGCCTATTTACATTAAAATTGTTTATAAATGTCATCTATTGTTTCATATGTAATACTTGCATGTAGATTCATTTGAATTAATTATCAGGAAAGATTCTTTTATATATGCAATAAATATTATATGAACTTAATATTCCATTCATTTTGTGTGCTGTTAAATTAATCGTTGTACGATAAATAGGTCCAATATTACTAAAATGACAAACGTAAATTTATGAATTCAATGTCAGTGGAGGTTATAAAATGTGTTCATTGCTGAAATTTCAACCATAAAGGGAATACTTCATCAGGAACAGAATGATTAAAATAGTTTATTGTACTCATAATAACTGATGTGCTCACTTTTGTTGTCATGATGACTCAAACCAAACAACAAACAAACCCAACAGTTATTTTGGATCAAATTTATAGTAAAATTCATCAAGAAATGAAATTTTCCATGGGAACATTAATAGTCTTTACTGTAATTCGAACTCGATCCATAAAATGTCGGTATGTTAGCCTGTTACACCAACAAGCCACCTTCTTTTAAACCGAATTGCATATAAGGTTTAAGTGAAGGCTTCTAATGACAATTATATTTTGACCTTGGTGTTTATAGTTGCGATTGACTTCATACAAGCCTTGTTTACATGAAATGTTTCGAAATGATGCATTAGCTCACTTTTCAACAATCTTTTATCCGCAGGCTAGAGATTTGAGAAGGTGAAATCCATTGTAGAATAAGAACGACTGTATCTCATTGAGTATATGCATGCAATAGGTGGAAAAATCTCTACAATTTTATCCACTTTTCGTCGCCAATTCAAGACGTCACAACCTTAACACTTGAGAATATAATCTCTTAGAATACTCTATTTCTCTATTCATTCCCCTTTTTCACTGTAGTATTGGTCTACGGCAGGATTTAAAAGGGCCACCGCTTCTTTTTTCCTCTAGGCCGCTTGAAATTTCGTCATCTTAGTAATCGGGCAGTGTGACGTAAAACCAGGAACCATTGACAAGAGAAGAGAGAGAGAAGAGGTTTTACCGTTCAATGCATGAATTATAAAGAGTTCTATATATTCATTGCAGAGGATCACTACAATGCCGAAGCGCTCTATGAGTTCCGTCGTCTCTGTATCGGAATCATGATCGAAAGATTGTGGAAATCAAAGGAGGGTGTACTATCAGGAGGAGAATGTAACCAAAGTTCTTACGCCGGAAACTGATTCTGTAGGACAGATATTGGTCAGACAGCTCTGATGGTGACTGTACGAGATATTTATAGGCATACCATTTGTATCCTAAACTATGCATTTGTAGAGTACGGGTGGCTGCCGCTAGAGATCGCTGGTAAAATGGTAAAATATGTACGAAAAATATCTAGTTTCATGGCAACATTGACTGTTTTAAACCGCTCTTGTCCGCCTAAACCCTTAACAAGTTTTTCTACAGTGTGTGTGCCAGTTAACACCCGTGCTTTGTGTGCAAACTAACGTTCCCGGCTACGAAGAGGAAGGAGAAATCAGCGGACAGGACATGTAGAGTTTTCCCTCTTTAAACACTTATAAATTGCTTTTTTACTGTTGTAAAACAATTAATTCTTATTTCAAATTACTTGCTACCTCTCATTATAAGGATTATATCTCTGGTCCATGGGAAACTATAACACCAACTCAATTTGCTCACCACAAGTTATAAGTGGCAATGTTACGCACAGAATATGTTGAATCAACATTTTAACTACACATTCGTCGCTTATGTCGGCTTAAACCCAGATGGCATTTAACCTTGCGGCAAGCTTTCACATTGGCTTGATTTTGATTTGTCATGACAAGCTTGACTTGACAAGTGAAATTCAAGCTGGAATCAAGCTTTATGGGGAAAGCTTGCTGTGCGCAAGCATGATTCAAGCTTCAAATATACTTTAATGCACCCGCCAGCGTATCGTACCTGTTAGCGTAGCGTATTTTGTCTTAATAAAAATTCACCATTGGGAAAATATCTTAACTAATAGAACCATAATTTTCTTCTACTCGTAAAATGAGATGAAGTGAGCATGAGTTTCGTCATTGACTCATAATTTCTCATACTTTTCATACACCAAATGGACGCCGGGAAACTGCGCCATGACATACGTGCCACCCTTGACGGAAATTGTGTTACTTGACTGATGTCTGCCTTTACGATTAGACGTCAACTTGCTGCTTTGGTTGTGTTAAGCGAGTGGTTCAAGGAGTGTAGTGGATCCTATATCATCCAAAACCTTTTGAAAAGTTTTTGTTTAAACTATCACCCTAAGTTTTTCATTTATTTTTTTATTTCGCAACCTCTTGGCAAGTTACATCTTTCGGCGAGTCTCCATCCCCAACTTCGACGACTGAAAGATGAGTGTGAACTTTGATTCCTTATTTCGAAATTACAATGCCCTAATTTAGAATGTTCCAGATTTATTGTATGCTGTGAACTCTTTACACTCAAAGAGTACGATAAATCTGCCTGCATTGAAAGTTGATACTTAATAGGCGCAAAAAATAAACCAGTGTAGTACATGTTGTTATTTTCATGTTAGTATATAATGTTAAAGTGGTAAACATCATAAGTTCATTTTTTGTATATTTTCGCAGTTCATTTCAATTTGAATAAGTATCTTGTGGTTTTCTGCGGTATAATTACTTTTGAGCAACAGTTACCACATGCTATTCTGCCGGCTTCGTCAGGCTGATCACACTTATAGAAGGTCACCGTATCGACATCAATAGGGCGAAAGTTTTACGTAAAGAAAGCAGCTACTATCCACGGGTCATCAGGGAAGCCATTGAAATAGAAAAACGACCCAACAACAAACTGAGAGGACGGGTACAAACTCCGTTAAGGAAAATTCAAGCATAAATTAATTCAGTTACAAAATAACCGCCGAAGTTTATTTATTTGTGATTGTTGATTCAGAAAGCCTGACGAAGCCGCAGAATAACACGACAAACCTGTTGCTAAAAAAATAATTACCTATACATATATATATATATATATCAAGTTCTGCACTGCATACTGCCTACCAATTTGGTTTTGTTGAGGTATGAGATAGTGGAATGATTTGCATAATACACATATGTACAGGTACTATATAATACAAAATACTATACAATCACTTCTTTCTTTCCCACGTGGGAACAGTCTACAAAGGGAAACTATCCTTTTCTTGGCTAATACATGGTTCACCTTTTTGTGAAAATTGTAGATGAGCAAATATAATTTATCATGATCATTTGGTATGCTAAATTGTGTTATTTTTCATTTCATTTATGAGTGCTGGGTTACATTTACGGTTAATTTTCCTTTTCTTTTTGCAGAGAGAAAAGGGCAATAAAAACCTGAGGTCTTCCGGCAACCAGCTCAATGTTTTTGTCAAAGTTAATGTCATTTTATAAAATAGTGATTTGTAAACTTTTATGAACATAAAACTAAATTTGAAGGAATTAAACTGTTCTGCTATATTGAAATCGTTTAAATACATGTTTACCTTGTGATATATTCCAATGTTTCCCATAATCTTTCACAGTAGCTCATCATGCAAAGTATCTGTAATTCATTCATATGAAGGGCGGGTAGCATTGTAAAAGTAGTGTTATGAGATTTACAGGCTTTTTGTTTACATTTCTCTTGGAAGACGGCAAATGCAGAAATAAAAATTGGACATCTTAGTCAACTAGCCATATCATGTTTATCTTCGGAATAGTTTATTTTGTGATGATGACTACAGGAGGTATTTGAAATGACTTGTTCAGTTATACCTCCCTTCATGAGGTAGGAAAGTTGACTTAAGTGTAGATCTGCTTTGGATAAATAGACGTTTACCACTTTATTTTTCCTTTGCTCTATGGTGGTTTTAAATCATTAGTTAGGGGCCTCTCTACTGGCAGATGTGCTATAATATTTAATGTAGCTTAAATGGTACTGTAGAACTTTATAGGCTAACTTGATTTAGACTTTCCAGAATGCTTGATTTAGGCTTGCCAGGATGCTTGATTTAGACTTGCCAGGATGCTTGATTTAGACTTGCCGTTAAGCTTGAAACCAGCTGGTGAAGTCAAGCTTAAATCAAGCTTGACGTGTGGAGACTAGTAAGCTTGAAACAAGCTTGTTTTAACCTTACAGGCTTGATATGTCAAGCTTGATTCAAGCATCTTGACTTGACCTGGCAAGCTTTTTTCAAGCCTGATTCCTGCTTAATTTGCTATCTGGGAAAGGGGCGTCTCGGCTGCTTGGCAGAGTACACTTTGGACTGGCATTAGCGTTCCATAATCAACTATGCATTCGAACGATAATTAGTTCAATAGTCATAATAATTTGATCAAAAAATTAATACAATATAAAAAATGCTGGGCACATTGATAAAAAATTATTCAATAAAATGTATTCTGTTTCAAAACTGTTATAAGCTTTGAAGTGGGAGTCCCTGAACCCAAAAGAGGCTATGAACTATGCTTAGGCTGCTTGAATAAATTATAAAACTGTTATGCTTCAACACATAAGTATAAACACTGGTTATTTTCGCGCTTAAGGAGTGACCATGTTATAAAAACTGAGCTCCGTTCAGTACACTCTCATAACACACTTCACCATTTTACCTCACAAAACCTTACATATTTACACGGCTGGTGTCTTAACAACCTCCTGCCACACACCCAAGCGGTGCCTCACAGGATAGTATGTAGATAGAGATAAACGAAATGAGAGGCAGATGAATGAGATGGGAAGGACACTTGTTAAGAAAAGAGCACGGGTGTGAAATAAAGGAAGGTTTGAAGAGGAAATCCAGAAGGAATACCACGGAAAAGATGGTGAAACCGAGTCAAAGTAGATTTGTAGATTGTTGGAGGTGCAGATGAGGAGGATGCAATGGACCTAAGGGATGTAGCGGGTAATGTTGGAGCGGCTAATTAATAATATGGATATGAACGGCCCAGGAAGTAAAATTGGGAGTTTTTTGTTAATTTCCTTTCAAAATAATCAACAAACTAAACCAGAAGATCAATATAATAAAATGTATGATGAATGGTTAAAATATTCCTACTTTTTCAAACAAATTCAATTTTCTATAGACCGAAAAGTGACAATTAATACATCATCAGCTATTGAGGTGGATGTAGTTACATTGAACCACACATAGGTGTAATTATTTCTCATATCATTTTATAAATAATTCAAAATTTACTAAAACCCTTTAAAAAACGAATACTATTTCAAACAATATTTTATCAAATTATAAAAATACGCATTGTAAGGTGATTCTGTAACAAATCATCAAGTTTTCTTTATTATTTTTTTATCTCACCTCGGCCATAATCCTCCATTGCCGAGCCTGTATTCCATACTCAGGTGGAGAACAATCTTACCGTTTTACTCTTTGTCAGTAGGCAGCGGACTCGTAGGATGGTATTTTGAAAATAGAAGAATTAATATCCGAACATAAAACACCTAAAAAAAGTGCAAAATGTAAGTTTGTATTGGAGTAAAAGCGTGGCAAGGAACCTGTAATCCAGAATTTCTATTAAAGTATTTTAACGGTTTTAATCTCCGGCGGTAGAAAAAACACTCCTCGGACTGTTTTTCAAAAAATTAGTAAATAAATAAATTAATGGATGATTCATCTCTGCGAAGTTAAAAATTTAAAATTACCCTTATCCTTGCTGAAGTCAATTGTACAAACTTCGCTTCTTGGATGTTCTTGTATTCAAGAAGGTGGATGCCAGTTTAGGGCTTTCAGTTCAACGGAAGAAAACCCTTACTGACCGATATTTTAATGCCAAGTCCCACCATCATCCTGGCCAAAAGGCATCAGTTTTTCGCACTCTTTTCCTCAGAGCACATGTCTTCTCTGACGCAGATACACTCACGGGAGAAAAACAACACCTCCTGACAACGCTGCAAATGAATGAATTCAGCCAGAAAATGATTTAATAAATATCACACGATGAAAACGGTAAACGTGACGCTGCCATGCATACTTCTATGGATAAAAAACAGAAAGCTAAGGCCTAAACTATTTTTACTTACGCAGCTGGCACTTTGCAAAAAATAGCAACAGTTCTCGCCAAGCACGACATCATGACCAGATTCCGGAGCGATAAGAAGACCTCTGACCTCCTTCGAAATGAATAAGATCATCTCCCATCTGATATTTACGAAGGAGTGTACCTAATAACATGCAGCTGTGGAAAATCGTACATCGAGCTAAAATCAAGATCCCTGAATTGCAGGTTGGAAGGACAACTAAGAGCAACCGAAAAGAAAAATTTTCGCTTTTCCGCAGTTGTAGAGCACGCAGTTTCGGAACCTGGCCGCGTAATCAATTTTAACGGGTGTAAGATCATCACCAGAGAAGATATGTATTTCTTGCAGCTAATGAGGGAAGCTACCGAAAGAGCGAAGAACAGGGAGAGTTTTAATAGAGAAGAAGGCTATCCGATAGCTTCAACATTTAAACGGCTCTTCCAACAATCGAGTTCAAACTCCCGTCCGGCCAATGAGCTCGCGCCTGATTAATGCCGTTGATAAAATGATCTGCATTTCATTCCGGACCTGAGAAAGCCAGCTAGAAGGCAGGCAAAACTGTTGTCCCCCAAAAATGAATCGATGCGGCAAAAACCCGAGGAGAATACGGTCATTGAATGACCGCGAAAGCTTCCGTACCAATGAAATGAGTGAAATATTTGGGGTTTTTCATATTTTCTAAACATTAAAATACTTGAATTATAGTAAAATTTTACTTTTTCTATGAATTGTACACATATTGAATAATAAGTAAACTTAAGGCAACAAATGCAGTGATCTAAGTTTCATACAGTAATGACCAGCGTGGAGCAAGTTGGTGGAAATGTAAGAGATATTATGCCTTGAAACGTTCCAATGAAATGAAAGAATATTTTTAAAAAGGTTTATCTGTTCAAGGAAACGACAGGAGAATTTTTTGTATTTTGTCTCACTTAGCGTGTTTTAACAACCGCTGGTAAAATATAGGTTAATCTGTAACACAGATTTGATAATTGTTTTATGGTTGAATAATAATTAATCCAGCATAATGACGTAGCTCAAATAAAACTTGCACATTCCAACATAAGGCCCTTTCATTCTTTAATGATTCAGAACAGCATAACAGTGGGCAGGTTACAACCACAACACACCCAGAAGAATGTGTACGATGGTGATATATAAAATATTCAATCTTAACATTATGATTTTTCAGAGTAAGAGGAAAATGTTTCAAGCTCAAATGACTCTCTATGACATGAATATACTAAATATTTGAATATGCTTTGTTTGGATTGAGATTTCTAGGTTTCAATGCATTATGGCCTTGGACATGTAACCAGTAGTCCATTGTAAATGACGATGGGGCAAGAAAATTTTAATATTTCATCCAATGCATTACATTTTCAAAAGTTCTCGGAATCCTGTTAAACATGAACAGTAAAAATAGCCATACAATAATGTAGCCATCATTTTTTAATGTGACATGGAAATGTAAGTAAAAACATGTATGGTTTGAACCAGAGAAATGTACCTTTCTACTTCTGCTGCCATTATAATAAATTTTGCCTAAAAAGTTGAAAGATTGTAAAAAAATACAAACGCATTTGAGGTTCTCCTAAATGCTAGGTTTCCCACGAAGGGAGGATTGATACAATAAACGAGGAAGGTAATGCAAACCCAGATAGAGGGGATCTGGTTATTTACGTCAACATTACATAAACAACACAGATACAACTCTCTTAAGAACAAGGCTGTATACATCAATATTATGTAAACAACTGAAGGGAAAAAATGGCATCAAAACGCCGCAAAAAAGGAAAACATGTTTCCCAAAGGTGGTACATCGCCCACTACAGGCCGAACAGCGAACTACTTCGAAGAGAGCCGGAGCAGTAGTGACTTCTTGTAGCCATGTATCGAACTACTTGGGAACTAGATAATACTTCTGCTTAATGGAGGTTGATTACCTTTTTCTAGTTTTCCGTTGTGTGTTGGACAATATTTCTCCGGCAATCCCGCTGGCTTCCTCATGTCCATGTTTAGTTATACAGCACAAAGAGCACAAGGTTACAGAGTACAAAGAGCACAGGGCAAAAGTAAAAATGATACTTAAAATATTTTACCTCATTTGTAAACCATACTATTTAAAAGTTTAATTTGGTAAAGTTTCCCACATTCAACAAATATGTCCGTTACAAAGTCTGAGAAAATATATATCATTGTAATCATGGGTTTGCCATTGTATATGATATGATAAATAAAAATCTTACTATTCCGTGAAAAGTATTAAGGTATAATAATGAATTATGTGAACCATAGAACAAACCAAAAGGCGAATATTTTGTTCGTGAACGTAAAACCCTTGAACGCACTCCACTGAATGCATAGTGGCAGTTGAAATACGCTTATTCACCATGAATAATTGCACTGCTCAGCCGAATATACGATAAACTCAATACATTTTATACTCATTTCATGAGTTATGACGAAATTGAGCCAAAATACAGTTATTAGAGGACAATACGGTCGGGAGTAGGGGTAGATCAACCACTGCTTAACGGGTTTATGTAAAAAATACCTCAACGCTGCGTCAACAGTCTCCGTCAACGTTGTTTCCTTAGCGTTGACTTATTTTTTTATATAAACGAATCAGGGTGTGCTAGCTGGGAATATGGATATATATATATTCACACACCGCTTGTTGCACGGAGTCCACTATGAATAAATAGTGACATTAACAGAGGCAGAATATTCACAAAGCTTATATTATCCCCAAACCAGCATTAAATACACACAAAACAATAATTGAATGCATGAAAAGAAATGATGACTCATAATATTCACATTCACAAACTAAACCCAAAAATTATAAAAAATGTTGCATACCACAGCAAACACGTATCTGTCCTTGTGACAATGGATCACGTTCCTCATAATTTCCTCATCTAAAAAATGCTCACACTTAAATCAATATAAAAAGTAAAAAGTTATTTAGCAATCATTGAATGCAGAAGTAAACAAGCTTTGATTTGGTGAACTTTATTTTAAAATCTATTGAGCCATCTTTGAGATATCAGTCTTCAAACATGGGGGACTGAATTTTGCAACGGTTATAGGTCTCAAATTCTTTTAAAGACCGATTTTGAACGCAGAAAAAGGTATTTTTAAGGCATTGCTATGCATGTCGGACACAGCTAGCACATTACAATGTTATATTGTTGAGCCACTCCCCCAATAGGGTCGTCTGTGTCAAAATTAGAAAAAAATAGTTTTTAATGCAAAATTATATCAATCACAGTGGCGGCTATACCATCATAAATTCTTGGAAACTGTGTTTTTCCTATCGTCTCATGAAATATAGACAATGGCGGGAGTAAACGCGGGTCTATTCATACTGAAGCCAATGATTTAGTTACTACTATCCTAGTTCTATTTTCCATCATTCAATGACGTCATTATTCGTTCAAGCGATCAATAAATTATAATTGCCGCTAATGGCAGATAGAAGTGAGTAGGTAAGCGGCGAAACACATAAGTTATAACCAAAACAGAATTGTTTACATCGTGGAAATGCAGCTAAATGTTAAAAATAAAAGAGGGGAAAATTGGCCTCAAGCTACCATTTTCCCCGTTACTCGCTGAATTATCCACGACTAAAACTTTAACTGTGTAACCAGGCACTTGTGAGAGATAAACGCACTAATATTCACGCATTATACCACATCAATCTTTATCTTTCGAGCGTGTCTCTGCGGCACAAAAATTATGTCCCTAGACTGCCGAGCGTGTTCGTTTGGCACATTGATGGACATTTTAAAAACACTGGTCATTTAATAAACCCCGGTCAGCGACTTCACGCTATTTAAGGCATTGTCGTTAACTATAGCGCCATGGATATTGATTTAAAGAGTTTTGAATCAATGTAAACAGAATTGCGATGACATGACAATTTCGTTAAAGAAAAGTGGTTTTTACCGTGTTTTACCCTTCTCCCATTTTCATTCCATTTTCGAAAATAAAAACGTATATTGCTCCAAATTTCGACTTTCCTTCACTTACGACTACGGAAAAACTCAGGAAGGTAAAGGTTAATTAATTATATTCGGCAATGCTGATTTGTTAGGTGTCTTTGTCGGCAAATAGACAGCTTTTTAAAGCAATTTCCCTTCAAGGTTTATAAAAACGAACTCAGTTTTTCTGTGGGGAATGGGTCCGAGGTTCGTATTTTCGAAAATTTCGTATTTTCGAAAATTTCGTAATTTTGAAAATTCGTGTTCTCGAATAGCCATGCATTGAGCAAAGGCTTTTCATAGGGACCAACAGTTTTGCTTCGTAAAATCGAAATTTCGTATTATCGTGCTTTGTATTATCGAGCTGCTACTGTATTATCATCTACTCTTAGCGAACACCCAAATAAATCTATTCACAAATCTAGTTCAATAAAATTTTCACTGATCTTAGTCTCTCTTAGTTAGTAATTTATAGTCAAGTTTGAATGAAATATTTATACATACATACCCATCACGCAGTTCCCTTTCGGAATAGGAACAGTCAAACTGATTCAGTCATCAATACATAATTGTACACCTTAGTCTGCTTCAATTATTTCCTTCATACTGACCAATCCTTGCAACCCTCCTTTCCCTAATTTACTCCCATACACTGTTTCATACATACCCTCCTGTTTTTACGACTCCTAATATTCCTCCTAAGAATTTCCTCAACCACAACTTTCTCGGCCTACCTCTACCTCTCACACCATTCATTCTACTCTCATATATATCTGTTTCATTATTCGACTCTCATCCATTCTCTCAACATGACCAAGCCAACGAAGCACACTCCTTTCATATATGTCCATTACTGGAGCATCTACCCCACATTCATTTATGACCCACTCATTCCTGACCCTATCCATCCTTCTTTTGCCGCAAACACTCCTCATAACTCATACTCAAGGCGTTTAGTTTACTCTTATGTCTAGCCTGACACACCCATATTTCACTACCATACAACAGAGTGGGGAGAAATGCACTTTTGTACACGGTAATTTACGCTTCCTTAGAAGACGGGCACTCATTCCTTGATATGCTCCACATGCTATACCTACCACTTTCCTTCCAGCATTTGCACGTCTCTTTATATCCTCACCTATCCGTCCATCTTTCGCAAACATCTTACTTGAGTACACAAAATCATCCACATTATTAAATATCACCTTGACGTAATATAATATGTTTGGAATATATCACGATATGAAAAATGTTTGAGGAGGAGATAAACATTACCAAAAATTTACGTAAGAGTGATCTAAAGTAAGATGTATTGTAACGTCACTTTTCAAACGAGTAAAGCAACGAACGGAATACAAATCCTTTTGCCGAAACAATGTGAAATTATCGTCAGTGTGACAAAATAATTGATACTTTCTGTTATCAATTGCAAATTAATAGAACAATAACAGGTGTAACTCACGTTGTTGTACCTACATTCATTTCAAATTTATTTTATTTGTGATTAGAGTGACAACTAACACCTATTTCGCGATATGACGATTCCATTTGAACACTTGAACTAAACGTGTATTCGGCCCACACTAATATTCATCTAACAATGAGCAGGTTGTACTTACATCCCGCGAATTCCCGCATTAAACTCCTATGCTCGAACACTTAGTCCCAAAGCGGCTAGACCAGATGCAGGATGAGGTCGCTAAAGATGGAGGTAAAGGCTTTATACACGGAGTTGTGGTAGCTTATAAGGCGGTAGTTCTTAGTATCGGACAAGTGTTCTATTATATCTACTATAGTATCTTCCTATATTGGAATCTGAGGCTTTGTGCTATGCGTCGGACTTTGGATGTGAAACCCTGCCCAGATGTAATGTATTCAATCACACACTGAATCCTTGAAACCAGCCGTTTCGCCAGCGTGATCTTGGCTTCTAAGTGTTTAAACCGTTCTGTCGCTTCGTCCTCGCAAAATGTGGGCTTTTCGGAGTTTGCCACTATTTTGGCAACAGCGTAGACTACGCAGTTGACCGTCCAGTGACGATAAAACACACAGAATGTGGTATTTGAAAAGGTTAAACCCAATTTTAGCTTATAATTGCTCACTTGCGTTTTTACCTCCATTCCTATTTCATCCTACAGAATATTTCGAGGTTCTCTTCTTGATATTTATGTTATATTTATATTACCCCAAGTGATTGCAATAATTTACGCTAAATGTGGTTTTTAAGTCTCAACAATAATCTATATGCAGCTATAAACGGAGAATTTGTTTTTTTTATTAACAAAAATAAGCATACATCCCTTCAATGCTCTTTAAAATATCTTATTTTTCTCCTTCAGAATTCACTTAATTGACATAAAACGCGCAACCAGGCGAGAATAATTCATTTTTAGAAAGTATTGAGGAAGTGATGTCTCATCTGAATCAGTTTTATTTAGATTTAAAAGCCATATACTTTCTTTTCTTATAGCATCAACTGAATTACTGAGACTAATATTTTTGAACAGTTCTGTGACATTAAACTTTCCAAAGAGGGACAATATTGTACGCATAGTGTGGTTAACAAACCACAAATAAAATTATAATTCAATTCCAAATAAGAAGCATGTGTCATTTAATCATGCTATTTTGCTTGTGACTCTCCAAAACACTTTCGAAATGATTTTCATATTCTTCAGAGTGCAATTTTTGGCAGGAAAATTCACAAGCAGACAAGGAAATTTACTATCAAAAATATGGAGGGATGTGGATTTCTCATCATAATATGATTTATTCAAATTTAAAAGACTTATTTTATAATACCGTAAAACGAGAACCGTCTTCTTGAAATGTTAACAGCCTCTTGGAAGATTTATATTGTAGTTCAGATCATGAGATGTACTCAGCTATCCATGAGGGACGAAATATTACTCACAGTGTGTCATCTTATATGAAAAATAATCTTTATTAAGATACTAATCGAAGTTATGTTTCAATTATCAGTGAAAATATGCAAATCCCTCAACTCTCAATCTATAATAATATAATTAGTGTTCATAAAACTCTTACTGAAGGAAAATGAACAATTAAGCGAATAAGGTTCATTTAAATAATGTAGAGGGATAAGGATTTCTCATCGTAATGTGATACCATTTGATTTGAGAGCCTTGTTTTCTTTTGGTTTATAATATTTTAATACTCTCAGGGACTAATTTCATAAGATATACTTAATTTACCATAATCGTCGAAATGTTAATGACTTAATAAACGATACATCAGTTACCAGATGATCGCTTCGAATTTTTGCCCTATTCACAAATGCATCAGGTGCTAAATAAATGACATATTAATAACGTATGATCTATATGACATGTGTAATACATTGCAAGTATTTCACAGGGACAGTAAAAAAGAACATCACGTGTAGCGTGATTAATGAAAGATTAAGCACAACATTGGTCTCAATGTGCGTAACAAACCTCCAAATGGATAGTGCCCGTTGATATTCGAGTGACTTTACTAAGCATTTAGTAATGTAGATGGGAAGACTGCTCTAATACTGGGACGAAACAATTATTCCTAGTATATACTCAATGAGAACCTGGTAAGTATTTGCTTAGTGAAAGGCCAATAACCAATTTTCCACCTATTCAAGAACGCCGAACGTACGCATTATATTAGGCCATTCTTGATTTTCCTAAGCTTTTCCGTAATCTTTCATCGAGATAAGGAAGTATTTCTGTGCGAGATAACAGTCGGCGGCGCAGTGGCTGGCCGTCGCTGATAAGGACATCCGGCCGGTCGCCGAGCTAGGAAGAGGGTGATTTAAGGAAATCGGATGAGGATATTCTTGAACGGATTGCGTTATCTTCCGATAACTCGCTGTTCCTTATATAATTCTAGAAATTCTCAAATGCGCAGCTTATCTACCCCTCTCACTCCACTGCCAACAGTACGAAGGTATTTCATTGGTCAAATGCTATACAAGGAAAAGAACGGTCCCCCTCCTCTTGCTCCGTTATCTGCCCGTCGGCTGACATTAAAAGGCGGCGCTCCAGAAGCCAGACATTCAAATCATCGACTCGACTCGAACACCGAGAAGGACAGGACAGGAGAGAAAACTCTGACCACTCAGCCATTGCAGCAGCAGATCATCTCAGACCACGACTACGTACTTCGCTCTCAAGAAGTCAACGCCAGCAAAGGAGGACATTCTCTCTACTCACACGGTATGAACTGTTTTAATTTTTTAAAAATTAATCTTTAATTCTCAGTAATGGAATGCTTGGGAAATAAGCTCTTCAGTAGACCCGACCTGCATAATAATTGGAATACACAGAACAACACGAATATTAAATGTATTTTAGTCTCAAAGAACTTGTTGTTTGAACAAAACACTTTCACATATCACAATTTCATACGAATGTCAGATATTTCCTGAGATTTGTTTCAATTTCATTCCAATTATATATTGACATGAAACATAATATGCTATTCTTTCTTTCAGTTTACAACGTTGGTCGACTTTGAGAAATTTTCTTTGGCCCTAAACAAAAGAGGAGAAATCTTCAACCTTTCAACAGAAAAAAGGAAGTAAACCGGTGATTTCAAGAAGGTCTACCCTCTTTTCCGGTTTTTACTGGAAACGAAGATCTCAGCAAAAGGACGCTTTTGAAGGACGAGGGGATATTTACAAGGTACGCCACTCTTATTTCTGTTGTAACTGTTCTTTGCCTCGGCCTCTGTAAAATGATAGACTTCTTTCACTAAAAATTAGTCAGTTTAAGCCAGAATTTATTTTCTTATTTCATGAGATTGTAACAAAAACTGATTTGCATCAAATCGAATGCCAGTTCTACATAAAAAGCAGTAAGCAAGTTCATGTTTTTCTTTTCTTTAAATTATGTTGTGCATTGATTAAAGTTTTATTAACTTATTTATTATTTATTTTATACGATTGGAAATACATGGCTTAAACAAGTTTTTGGTAATATGTTTTGCAAGAATGAGGAAAAACTTACTTGGCATCGAGAAGGTGTTGTAGTGATTTCGAAAAAAATTCATAATTCATCTTTTAAACAAACTCTGCGTCTCATGACTCGATGTTTTTAGCCATTGCAGGTTTTCAAGTTATCGGCAGGTACATAATTTCACAATATTTTATAACTTTTAGACTCTGTGGGATCATTCACGCGATAAGACGTAGTCATTATTGATTATTGTATCTGTAGTAGGCTATATTTGGTCCCTTAAATGCCATTTGGACTACTTTTTGTACCAAAGTTGAAAGTATTTTGTAATACTTTCAACTTTGTTATTTTTTGCCTAAATACAATATATGTACTTTATTTTAGGTTTCATATTTTTTCGCATAAGCAAAAAACTTCTCATAGATTTCTTGCATCTCTTTTACTAACATTAAACATGAATTTACATTGCATGAATATAAAAAACACGAGAGGATTTTTTAGGGTTATTGGGTTAATCTGTTTTAGCCCTTTTTATTGTAGGACATGTAAATAATTGTTTTATTTGTGTCCATTTCTATTGTCTTTTAGCATTTACGAAAATATTGTGGGTTTGTCCCATGAAAAGTGAATTTTAAAAATATTTTTGGGATATATTTTGATAAAGTTAATATGAATAGGGATTCCACACATATACTTCTTGCGATGCATTTAAAACTTCATTGCAAAAAATTTAGCAAATTCCTTCCAGGTCGTAAATGAATCAAATATTCAACTCTGAAATAAATTAAAGCAGTTAGGCATACATAAATATAATACCATGGTGTTTACACTGACAACAACGCCAAAAATCGTCCATTGTTCATTGTGTTTAAAATGAATGCCAATGATTTAATTGCTTTCCTTCATATTGTGTATTAAGCAAAATTTTATAACAAAAAGTTGCAAAATATAAACAGTTATTATTCATCAAAGCGTTCTTAAGCCTTATTGCATTCAATGGATTCTGACTGAGTTGTAAAATCGGTATATTACATTTTTGTAGTGCGAAAGAAAGGTAATTTGCTATTTGCACTACAGTTTCTTTGAAAGAATGACTTTTGTATTTATTCTGGGCTAAAATTTCACTATGATATGCTCTCACTGATGACTAAGTTAATTCCTTTAACCGTGGCAGATATAACATGCAAAGAAACAGAGGAATTTCTCAATGTCATCAATACTTTGACATTGAATGGAAGAACATCTCCTTAAACAGCTCAAGACACAATAATTTTTAATGCTTTTGTCTTAATTCCCATTAGTTTTCTGTGCGACTACCTCTGGGGCCAGTCAGAGAAATGTAACTTGTGATTAAGTTGGACGTAAATATTCGTTAGAAATAACATAAATAAAATTCAACTTATATCATGGCTTGCGCTTCGACTGGGGTTCAAAACCGGTTCTATTCATTTTACGCAAATTCCATTTACTATTCCAGGTACGATGGCCTCCTCACTCACTTAGAATACTTTGAGTTATGAAGAAACTACACTTAAAATACTACACTTAATACTGTCGGATATAAAATGTGACGCACTCAACACGTTTCGACAAACCCTAAGGAGCAGTTTTGTAGGACATTCAGTCAATGTTATTGTATTTATGTACGTTTTCTCACTCTAAATTAGGTATAGGATGTTGTTCTTAATTTTTCGGAGATTTATTCAATTCCTTTCGATGGTGAGTTTTTTTGTGCCGTGGTCTGGTTTAAGAAATCAGCGTTTCTTTGAGAGATTAACGTTCGAGTAACGAACAATTTACATTATTTTTTCAATTGTTACATTTCTCGAAACACAGAATTTGCGTGGGGCAATTCAAAATGTAACACTGGGTCTGTTTGAATTCTCAAGATTTTTGTTGCCTGAGAAAACTATTCTAAATATTTGTTCGTTCCCATGTAACATCATAAAATTAACATTTTTCTCCTTTGGTGCTTCCTATTTTGACCATCAATAGTCTATTATGTATCAGATATTAGCTGGTAACTTGGTTTGTCAATTTTAAATTCATAATTATTGCCACCCCACTTTTTCAACTCTTCTCACCCCCACTATACATCACTTTGAAGACATCACTGTTAATTTCTCCATTTCCTGACCATCTATTCTTACTTATCCTACGTATATCTAACGCATTGTCTTTCAAAACTCTCTTAATTTCTTCTATTTTACCCATCTTAAGTAATGTCCTATTTTCATACATTCCTTTGACTTTTGCTTGATGGGATATCGTTTGCTGATGAACGGAGAAGCCCTTTTTTTCCTCCTGCCCGATCTTTGGTTCCAAAGCCCATATTTAGTAAATCTCTTATTAGTACAATCCATTACCAATGGCTGCGTAACTTGAGATATCCATGTAGATGTAAAATTAAATGATTTCTCATTTCCTTCTCCATCCCATACCTATACCTTTGCCAGCTTAGTCGCTCTTCCGCCTTTAGGGACCATTCCTAGCCCCTGGGACAAAAGAGTGCCCCATTTCCATTGATAGATGAAGGAGAAGATTACTGGCCTTTACACGGTCTAAGTTTCTGGCCTATACACGGTCTCTAGAGCCGCGTTTGCTACCGTAAGGTGCCCACTCCCAAACCATGAGGAGGTATGGTTAGATTTATTCTCTTCATTGAGGACTGAGACCTAATCGGCTTTTCTCACCCTCTCCGTAACGTCAGGGGACTTCATTATCGTAGTACATAAAATTTATCGTAACGTTTTATAACCCTCTATTGACGTGCGAAGTCCGTTGAGGGATCATCAGGGAACCAATGTGTACAATGACACATACTTTAGTTACTCTCCTTTATTCTCAGTTACCTCGCGTACATCACCGACAACAGTCCCCTCCCTTCTCGAGGGCGCGCTCCCTTGCCGCCCCGGCGTCACCACGTGACATATTCCGGGGCAAGCTACCATTGGCTTGCGATGTGGTCAGTCGTGTCGCGCGATCAGGGGCAAAGATCAAAGCTAACTCCGTAGGTGGGAGTGAGGAACGGAAGACGTGCTAATCAAAGGGGGAAAGTGGGAGGAAGAAAAAATAGCCATCTCAGGTCTATGCGAGGTGGGGAAGATAGAGACGAAAATGAAGTTGGCTCTGTGATGTTACAGTATGAATGCATCACACTAAATGCGTTGTGCTTAATCCTAAGAAGCAGGTTTAAGGGGCAATCAATGGGCGTCATTATCACCGTGTTTTCCCTATTCAGTTTCCTTACAGAAAGTTGAAATTAATTTTTTGCGTATTAATTCACTTGCTTAACATAAGTTAAGTATTTTCTGCCACGGTCTGGTTTAAGCAATCATCTCTTAGTCAAGTGATCCATTTTTAAGAGCCGATAAATTTGCTCGATGTTTTCTCGGTAATATTCCTCGTTACAGCGTATTTGCTTAGGGAATTTTTAAAATGTATCACTGTGTATATTCATGGCTTTCTCAATTATGATATTGGCATAGAAAACTCTTCTCAAACGTTCAATCATTCCTATGAAATATCAATTATTAGACATTTATTCTCCTTTGGTGATCCATGTATTTAGTGTAGCATCATAATGTTTCTTTTTTAAATAAATGCATATTTATATAAAGAGAACGTAAAGGTTAGGCAATTTTTTTTAAACTTATGTACAAAATTGATATTACGTAACAATACTGTAAATGAAAAGGAAAAAAATTATGAAAAACTTCTCGTTTTTTATTTGCTGCATATTTTCATGGAAAATTACTTAAAATATTTAAGGAATGACATTGATTCTTTTATATAGTTGTAATTTGCACTAGAAAATTAATGCCTTGAATTCACTAACCAGCTGTATAACAATCTTTGAAAAAGGCAAATTTCAATCAACTTTAACGACTGTGGGAAGTAAAGTTTAAGTCAATTTCATGAAAAATTTATTTCCATTAAATTTTTAAAAAAGGGATGAAATAAATCTATTTTTTCCTTGCTGAAATAACTGTTGAAGCGCAATGAAATTTTGCATAAACCACCTATGACCATCTTCTTAGTTAATTTTATCAAGTCTCTTTAATGTTTTGTCATAAATATGTAGTACCATAGCTGTATACAAAATGATAATTTTTCTTATATTGAAAAAATTCACTTTGGAATAATACTGGCCGGAGTCAATGAATTTTTTCTCATACCAGGCTGTTAGCATATTTGTCGAAAATTAGAATGTTTGTTAAATTTTTGTTAAATCAACCGATTTTCAAAATGATTTTTACCTACAATATACCATGACCTTTTAAATTGGTTTCGTGTACTCGTTTATTGACGTCTGGTTTGGTACATTGCTCTCATATATGTATAAATAAAATGCATGAATTCTAAAAGAAATTTTATTCACGGCGTTACAAGTTAACGCTTACATTCGGAAGTCGTGCAGGACAGATAACGCTGTGAAAGGCACATAGCTGAATAATGTAGTTGGGTCTGCATATTAATGCCCATTGGAAAGATTATTTCATTTTTTCAAGGCTTAGGGCCAGGATTAAAAATAATATTTAAAACTCTCGTCTCGAGACGATATTAAAATCGAATGAATTTGGCTGTTTGTTAGTATAATTGAAGACTTTCCCACTGGCAGGTAAAAAGGCGGACATGTGTCTAAGTTTCATGTTTACCCGTAGAAACGATATGACTTTTCATAGTATTACGCTTTATAAGCTATAATACGCGTTTCGAAAACAAATAAACACAATTATGTAACGAGGGCGCAGTATATTAGTTGTGAGAAAATCAGATAGGCATAGTGTTATATAAATGCTTTTTTTTTCTAAATATTGAATATCATCAAAATAACGAACCTAACATATGAAGTAAAGCACCAACTCATCATTTAATAAACGATTCTTTTACATTTGGAGTGAATCCTACGTAGCCAGCAAATTATAATGATGCACGATTGAACTGTCATATTTCCTAGAATAGATCCGTTTCATAACCCATTTTGACACTAAACCCCATCTTTTGTTAACAAATGTGTTAGCATTAATCATCTAGCCGCTTTCTCCAAAATTTCAGTGTTCTCATTTGATTATGTACCACCAGAATCAGGTCACGAGGAAGATTAGCAGTAACATCTTCTTGGAAAATACATTAAATATTTTTAAAAATGTTATTTGCGACAAATATCGTCATTATATCTCCCTGAATTAAATGATTGAAATCTTTGCCTCGATTTTAAACTTAAAAGACAAAGTGCAAACAATGTTTGCATATAACAGGGAATATTAACTTGACCTACGGTCAAATCAGACGGGGTGCATTATTAAGTCATCAATGCCAAGGCAGTACTAAACACAAATACAGTATATAGCCTCTCTATAATCTCCATATATCTTCCGGATGAAAGGTTTTTTATTATGAATCATTCTAGCAATATTTTAAGCACGATTCAACTAGTTCGTAGTTTCCCTCAACAGTTGGGACTAACTCTTTTTTTTACAGTTCATTAATGATTGGTGATGCGTAACCATGAAGAAAATATAATCAGTTAATCATGTGTTGACTAACTAAAAGCCTTTGAAGAAACTTTTCATTTGAAAATTTCCTTCTAATTTGTAGTTAACGGCTTCATTTCATTAAATGTTTACCAGTCCTCATCATTCCTATACGTAAATATTTGAGATTTAAACAATATTTTTATTGCTTCTGTTGTCATAGAATTTAGTGTAAAGTTTAAAATATATTATCTCCATACAGTTTTTATGAAATAAAAACACTAATGGCTTATTTCAGGGCCGTTTTGTCAAAAAAATCAAAAACTACATAAATATACCGGCTTGTCCGCTCATGCAAACACCCTTTTCTTTGATTTATCCGTGTCCCTATTGTTTCATAAAACCTTGGTTACGACAGTTACGAGTCTTTTAACCAAGAGGAAAAATATTCCACTGAAATAATGTGTGCCTAGATGCAACTCTGCTGAAACTTGTTCCCAAGTATACAATTTTCCGATCGTCCGATTTTGATGACGGTTTACGTTTCGTATTCCCACTCCATCATTTGGTAAATATTTACATAGTATGCGAGATTTAATCAATAGTATCAATATTTGTACGTCGAGGAATTGATAAACGGATGGTCACAATTCTGGTCCTATTTGATTTTACCAATGCTTTTGGTCTTGTTAATCACGCCAAACTTCTACACAAGATGAAAAACCTTAACTTTTCCTGTTCCTCACTTAACTGGTTTTACTCCTATCTAAAAGATCGTCAACAGGCAGTCAAGGACGCAAATGGGAATACATCGCAATGGACCACTGTCCATTGCGGAGTCCCGCAAGGCTCAGTTCTTGGTCCTCTCCTATTTTCCCTTTATGTCCTTGATTTGCCGAAGTGTATTATAAATTGTAAATACCTATTATATGCTGACGACCTACAGATTTATCATCACTGCCATTTGCATGAGCTGAATGATGCTGTTTTCAAAGTCAATCAGGATGTTAAAGCCATCAATTCTTGGGCTGTAAACAATAACTTTGTGCTTAACCCCAGAAAAACAAAGTCAATGTTACTCGGTACCTCAAAACTACTAAAACATGTTGACTTTGATGTTTTGTCAAAGATTATTGTTGGTGATGTGGAAATATCTTATGCAAACTCCGTTAAAAATCTTGGGGTCATATTGATGCCAAATTTGTCTTGGCAAAACCATGTTCAAGCCATCAGCAATAAGATTAACATAATCCTGTTTCAGCTAAAATCTCATAAAAACCTTTTGCCCTCTCATACCCGCAAGCAACTTGTATCCTCGCTAATATTCCCCAATATTGACTACTGCTGTCTTGTTTATCATGACCTAACTGATGAGATTAATACTATGATTCAACGGCAATTAAATATGTGTGTCAGGTTCATTTATGATCTTAAAAAAGATGATCATATATCTCCTTATTTTTCAAAGTTAGAATGGCTTAAAGTTAAAACAAGGAGGGAATTCATGCTTGCCTCCTTTTTATATAAACTTTTTAATTGTCAACAGCCTGAATACATCATGCAATTTTTTCAGTCTAAAGAGAAAAATCGAAATGTTGCAACTCGATTGTCACCAGGTTTTTTAATTGTACCACTACATCGAACCACTACATTTAATAAATCCATTTCTGTTTTAGGGACAAGGTTATGGAATAGTATTCCTGAATTAATCAAAAACTCTAGTTCACTGATGGCTTTCAAAAACATATTATTTAATAAAATGCTTTTGCAGGAAAAAATTTAATTTACTAATATGCCTCTGTATTAATTTCACCAATATACTTGTATTTTTTTGTTACCACTATTATATCATTTATTGCATGTATCCAATTTTTCTGTGTAATCGAGCTCTGATACTAATGTTCATCTTTTGTATGTTCTTAGTGGACCAAGTGGTCCAAGAACAATAAACATTTCTTTATCTTTATCTTTAATATTTCAGGAGATAACGGTAATTCCTATGGCTCCGTTGAACTAATGTTATGCGCCCAATAGCAAGGCAGGTATCCTATAAAATAACCGTCACACAATCTTAAAGTCGTCGGAAAATTTCAGAAAAACAGTTTGCAGCACACTTTGAGTTACATAGTAATGTTGCCGCTTATTCTTTAAAAAAACGTTAAGTTTTTAAGTGATAATGAGGCAGAGTGGGAAAAAATGTGATGAATAATGTAACAAACAACATAAAAATTTACGGAATGTCTCAAAATATCACATTAAATACAGATTCATTTTTCATCTTTAAAGTTTATCCGACATCAAAATAACTTGTGTGCTTGCATTCATTATTATTCATCCTCGAACCACCAAACCCTTGAGTTACCTGATTCCTTCATAATTTCTTACGAATCCTTATATTTTATTAATATCATCCTCCGAGAAATAAACAAAATCATATTATGGATTGATACCTGGCGTGACTTTTCAAACCTGTCACTCCGGTTACCTGAAGGGGACTTTTTAAGGAACATGATTCAAAGGATTCAGCCATTTTGTCTCAGATGATGTCATATCACGATATCATGTGCTCGAATTGCTATTTCTGATATTTTTGAAGCCTGATTTAAGTCAAATTCGTCCTTCAGTCGGAATGGAACTAAAACAGTTTGAATTGTGTAAAGATTCCTTGCGAACGCTTTATATTTTCTTCCGGTCTCCAAAAGCCTTCTAGTCACAATTTATCGCTGTTAGGCCAGGTTTAGGTCTCATTATACCTGGTTTCGGTTTATTTTTATGTTTCTGTTTTGTGTACATTCCCTGGATAGACATAAAAGCATATTTTCCCATACATGTGCATTACACCAATCATTCGTAAGTAAATTTTGCGGACAAAAACTTTGTCCCAGAAGTGAAGCCGATGCTGGACTGGTGTTTAAGCGCTTTTCGTATTTTGTCTCTTATCATTTCATCCTGCGACTCGCCATAACTATTTTTTTCCATTTGTTTCATGACCAAAAAATACATCTTTTTATTTCCATGAATGGGATAAGTCCAAAGACAGAACAATCGTCACTATAATACATGTTTAAAATGTCAGGCGTGTAACATTTTAGCTAACTCAGAGTCTGTTTACAATCCTTCTTTAAGGTGGATATCGCATTTTTTCTGTCTACAGGTGCAAACTGAAGGTGAGCGAACATAATTGGCGTGGAATTTGAGAATAGCGAGAAAGATTCTTCTTCGACTACAGCTCTGCAATCCCTAAGTTACTAACTCCATTCAAACTCTCTCTGCATTAACTCCGTTAACATCACAGGGATGGCCAACAGCCAATTGACATTCAAAGCAATGGCAGCGGTAGTTGACGACGATACGTCCATAAGAGATGTCCCTGAGACGCACGATAACAGTCTTCTGGGAAATGCTCCGGACATCGACGAGACCCCGTGATTGCTTCAAGCGGTTAGGATAGGCAATCCCAGATGGGTTCGCAAGGCCATGATTTTAGGGTCTTACTCTTCGACAAAGGGAAATGACGGCTGCAATGCGATACAATTGGCCGAGGAGATGATCAAAAGGCACCAAGGTGATTCGAACCGCGTGAAAATACTACAATTCCTGAGATAAACTAGAGATCGTAGACACGTGGAATGCACTTGGAATACTTGGTGTGCTTGCATTCATTATTTATTCATCTACTAACCACCGAAGCCTTGTGTTACCAGAGTCAGTCATAATTTTTTACGTATCCTTATATCTTATTAATATTATCCGCCTTGAAATCAACAATATTGTGTAATAGATTGATGCCTGGCGTGTATATTGAAACCTGTCACTCCGGTTACTTGAAACGGACTTTTTAAGGAACATGATTCAATGTGTTCAGCCATTTTGTCTCAGATGATGTCATATAACGATATCATGTGCACGAATTGCTATTCCTGATGTTGATTTAAGCCTGATTTAAATTAGATTCTTCCGTCAGTCGGAATGGAACTAAAACAGTTTGAATTGAGCGAAGATTTCTTGCGAACGATTTCAAGTTTCTTCCCTTGTCCAAAGGCCTTCTAGTTACAAATTATCGCTGTTAAGCCGGGTTTAGGTCTCATTATTTCTGTTTCCGGTTCATTATTTGGGTGAATGTCCTTCACTTTCCCTTCCCTCCGAGGCATGTCCACTATTGGCTAGTCATGTGAGTAATCGACGGGTGTCAGAGTATTTGGCCTTGTTTTGTGTACATTTCCTGGATAGAGACAATAGCATATTCTCCCATATATGTGCATCATAGCAATCACTCGTATGTGAATTTTGCGGACAAAAAATTTGTCTCAGGACCCAGAAGAGAAGCCGATGCTGCACTGACGTTAATGCGCTTTCCACCATAACTATTATTTCTATTTGTCTCATGAACAACAAATTCCCATTTCCACAAATGGGATAAGTCCCATGACAGAACAATCGTCACTATAATACATGTTTAAAATGTCAGGCGCGTAACATTATAGCTAACTCAGAGTTTGTTTACAATCATTTTTTAAGGTGAATTTCTCTTTTTTTCTTTCCACAGGTGCAAACTGAAGGTGATCGACTATAATTGCCGTGGAATTCGAAGATAGAGAGGAAGATTCTTCTTCGACTACACTTCTGCAATCCCTAAGCTACTTTCTCCTTTCAATTTCTCTCTGCATCAACTCCGTTAACATGCCAGGGATGGCCAACAGCCAAGTGACACTCAAAGCAATGGAAGCGCTTATTGACGATGATGCGTCCATAAGAGATGTCATTGAGACGCACGATAACAGTCTACTGGGAAATGTGCCGGACATCGACGCGACCCCGCGATTGCTGCTCCTTCAAGCGGTTAGGATAGGCAATCCCAGATGGGTTCGCAAGGCCATGATTTTAGGGTCTGACCCTTCGACGAAGGGAAATGACGGGTGCAATGCGATACAATTGGCCGTAGAGATGATCAGAGAGCACCAAGGCGATTCGAACCGCGTGAAAATACTACAATTCTTGAGATCAGCAAGTGATGGTGGCGACCGTAGACACCTTAAATGCAAGAGTGGTGCAGCAGGATTACCCAAATCCGATCGGTGTAGGGAGGATTTCGTGAAGAGCATACTGAAAACTGAGTTGGCTACTGTCAATGACGTAATGAGCAATATGAAATCCGATATAACCAGCTTGAGTTCTGGTTTATCAACTATTTCAGTTGCTCTCAGGCAGTTGATAAATGATTTTAACGAACGAATGGATAACTCGGCGTCCTCGATGATTACTCTGATGCAATCCATCATGACAATGAGGAATGCTTTGGAAAGGTCAACACTTGTTCAAGGAAATAAACAGTCTAGTCTCTTATCAACTGTAAACCGTCTTGAGGAAGTAGCGGAGGGAACTTCTCAGGAGAATTTAAAAAAGTTTATTGAAAAATCAGTGAAAGCAGAGCTATCTGACATTAAAAGTGCTTTAAATACGGATTTGACAACATTGAGACAGTCTCTCACTGAAATGGCTTCCAAACAGGAAATGGTTTTCTCCATTGTGTCGAATTTCAAAATCTCCCAAAAGGAATTCAAGAAAGAATTGGATGAAGCCAAATTATTGCCGGCCAAAGAAGTCGCTTCTAAGAAGGAATCCAATGGAAAACTAAGGAAAGAGGAAATGGAGAATTCAAAAATGATCGACTCTCAGTATCAGAATGTAACCAAAGAAGTGCAGGAAATTTCTAAACAACTTGAATCAGAAATTCAGAAGACTTCTTGTGAAGTGCAGAACATAAAAGAAATTGATACGTTGATTTCATCACTAATACCGATACCACCTACACTTAGTGCAGCGGAAATGAAAGAAAAATGCATCGAGGCGATGATGCAGAACACGGAAGTGAAGCCAATGAACGAAGAGAACATTTCGAAAATGAAGAGAATATACGAAATGCTGTACGACGAGGATCGCATTACGGCGTCCATTCTGGAATTCCTTAAATTCCAATCGACCGTCAAAGTTTCACTGGATTTTGAATCTAATACAATCGGAGGAATAAAACCGACTTTAAGAGACCACGACGGGAGAGAACGGAATGGAAGTGACTTTTGGTCATTCGCCGACTTTGAAGAGCGAAAGGCGTACGTGGATGGGAATTGGTTGAGTGAGAGACGGGCTATTGCAGAACTCGCTTCTGCATTGTCGCAGTTGTCGGTGTATTTCGCATTCAAAAACAAAGGACTTCCGTATTCGGGCGACGGAGAGCGATTCAAGGGAATCCTCGAGGAGGCGGAGAGGAAGAAGAGAGACGGAGTGGAAATGAATTGGCGGATCACAGATGCACTGAATAATAATGAGACTCGACAGGGTAAGGAGGTATATTTGGCATCGGCCGTTCCATCGATGATCGCCTATTATAGATCTGATAACGGAAGGTCGATATTAAGTGAAGAACTCCCGTCACTCCTCGAATACTACGATGGACACGTTGTGACGACACTCATCAATGAGACAAAAGTACGTAAAAAAAAACATTTTTATTTACAACTTCACTCCAATTAATCGTCCATTTGAGAATAATGGCACAGAATTACTTCGAAATCGACAGAATTTCGAACGGGAAATTGTCGCAAACCATTAGATTGGGCGAGATTCATTGTGACGCGTACATCACGAGGGTGTATGGCAGTACGTGCAAACACATTAACACATTTGAATTAATCGCGTGCAGCGTTTCAATTCTTATTTTATTAGATTTAAAAAAAATTACTCCAATCACTCGTTTGTGTGACGTTTTAATTTTATTTTTTATGACGTCACACGTATAATATTTCACGAGTTGTAACAAAACAATCTTTTAGGTTCCATATAGTAACAAATCAACCGCCTAGAAACAGCCCGTGAGGGTAAAATTCTATTTTAAATAACGCGATTAAATTAATCTTCGGTTTGATTGATAAAAATCTTTCAATATAAGTTCTCGTATTTATTTAACAATTTATTTTGAAATTATAAATAACCCTGGGAAATTTTGCAATTTACTTTTTTATGTTTTTTTCACTGTCTTGGGACTTTTTCGTGAAAATTGGTGTTTCCTGTAGTTGTTAAACTAGATTTTAAGTAAAGTTAATTTTATTAACTTAAATGTGGGATATAAAAATCATTTGAATTAATGACTGGAAAAATAATAGATTCGACTTCAATGCTTTCGCATGTTATTCAATTTTTCATTGTATTAAATTCATTTTTCATGGATAAATGTGATTATTTGAATTCCTTTTTTATTGATTTATAACAAAAAAAAACTATTTTATTCTGGCCAAAATAACTTTAATATGGGGAGCTTAGAAATAATATTTTTTTGTTCAACAAAGCCTCAAAAATGTGCAAAGTTTTAAAATTGTTCCCCTGAATAATGCTAATACATAAATGCTTTCTATTTTGAATGGAGAACTCATGAGTAATTCATTCTCAAGACAATCTTCAACTAGATTTCTAAAAATTGCCTAAATAGCAAAATCTACTGCTTCTCAATAGTTAAAAGAATGAAGAAGAGCGTCAGCTGTAATGTCGAGTCTTAAAATTTCAACAAGAAGATTGTTTTTATAATACAAAATACTCTTTTTCGGGATAATAAATTTATTTTTTCTCTTCCACGCTTAGAAGATGCTGGGAAATCCCCGAGGATAACTACGTATCGTGTGTAATAGTGGCGAAATAACAGACTCGGTGGATTCTTTGACAAGAAACTTGACGGGAAGACACTCAGATCTCTTTCAAAACTGCAAAAACAAGCAAGCCACCAACCGAATGTCATATACAGTCAGGAAATTATTATTGGCTCCAAGTTCTCTGCTTTTAGTTTGAATCTCAAAGTGTATTTCGTTCTGCTCTCCTTTCATTATTTGTAATGTTAAAAATAATATTTAAAAGAAATCTCATATGTAACTGTATTAATGTGTAACTGTACGTAATTGTATTCTTCTATATTGGTGTACACCATGAAAAAAAAAAAATAACCCCAATGTTGATATTTTTGTGGGTGGATACTGTTAAAATAAGACTTTTTATTGTATTAGTGTCAAAGTTTATTGAAAAAATGAACAATTTCTTCAATAGTTATATTGTATTGTTGTGTGACTGTGAAATTGTAATAAATGACTTCTAAAATGTACAGATGGTTCATAATTTTAGATTTCATATGAATCTATCTAAATAAATAAGGGTTTCCACGTAATGTCAGTTTAAATGTATCATTATGATGTAATTTCATTGTCATAGCATTAACTGATTTATGATTTTCCAGAATATAATACGTTCTTGATAACTCTCAGAGTCAAATCTAAGTTTTGCTGCCTATTTTAATTAAAATTGTTTATAAATGTCATCTATTGTTTCATATATACTACTTTCATTTATTTTCATTTTAATTAATTATCAGAAAAGATTCTTTTATATATGCAATAAATAGTATATAAACTTAATATTTCATTCATTTTGTATGCTGCTAAAATAAAGGTTGTACGATAAATACGTCCAATATTACTAAAATGACAAACGGAAATTTACAAATTCAATGTCAATGGAAATTATAAAATGTGTTCTTTGCTGAAATTTCAACCAAAAAGGGAATATTTCATCAGGTACAGAATGATTAAAATAGTTTAATGTACTCATAATAACTAATGTGCTCACTTTTATTGTCATAATAACTCGAACATAATAAATCGAACTCGATCCCTAAAATGTCGGTATGTTAGCCTGTACACCAGCAAGCCACCTTCTTTTAAACCGAATGGCATCTAAGGTTTAAGTGAAGGCTTCTCATGGCATATATTTTGAACCTTAGTGTTTATTGTTGCAATTGACTTCATACCATCCATATTTACATGAAATGTTTCGAAATGTTCGAAAGGTTTAAGTGATCGAAATATTCCATTAGCTCACCTTACAACAACCTTTTATCCGCAGGCTAATGATTTGAGAAGGTAAAATCCATTGTAGAATAATAATGACTGTATCTCATTGAGAATATGCATGCAATAGGTGGAAAAAGCTGTAAAATATTATCCACTTTTCGTTGCCAATTCAAGACGTCACAACCTTAACACTTGGGATTATAATCTCTTAGAATACTCTATTTCTCTTTGCATTCCCCTTTCCACTGTAGTATTGGTCTACGGCAGGATTTAAAAGGGCCACCGTATCCCTTTTCCTCTAGGCCGCTTGCAATTTCGTCATCTTAGTAATCGGGCAGTGTGACGTAAAACAAGGAACCATTGACAAGAGAAGAGAGAGAGAAGAGGTTTTACCGTTCGAGGCATGGAACATAAAGAGTTCTATATTCTCATTGCAGAGGATCACTGCAATGCCGATGCGCTCTAAGAGTTCCGTCGTCTCTGATTGGAATCATACTTGAAAGATTGTGTGTGAAAATCTAAGGAGGGTGTACTATCAGGAGGAGGATGTAACCAAAGTTATTACGCCGGCAACTGATTCTGTAGGACAGATATTGGTCAGACTCTTATTGTCTAGTCTTATGGTGACTGAACGATATATTTATATGCATAATATTTGTATCTTCAACTATGCATTTGTGAAGTACGGCTGGCTGCCACTAGAGAGCGCAGGTAGAATGGTAAAATATGAACGCAAAATATCTAGTTTGTAGGCTACATTGACTGTTTTAAACCGCTCTAGGCCGCCTAAACCCCTTACAAGTTTTTTTACAGAGTGTTTGTACCCGTTAAAACCCGTCCTTTGTGTGCAAACTAACGTTCCTGGCTACCAAGAGGAAGGAAAAATCAGCGGACAGGACTTGTACAGTTTTCCCTATTTAAACACTTATAAATTGCTTTTTTCCTGTTGTAACACAATAAATTCTTATTTTAAATATCTTGCTATCTGTCATTAAACCGATCATTTCTATGGTCCTTCGGAAACTATAACACCAACTCAATTTGCTCACCACAAGTTATAAGTGGCAATGTAACGCACAGAATATGACATGGGTTGAATCAACTTTTTAGCTACACTTTTATTGCTTATATCAGCTTAAAAGGGTCGTTTCGGCTGCCTGGCAGAGTACACTTTGGACTGGCATTTGCGTTTCACAATTAACTAGGAGCGTAATTAATCCCGTGGCCATAATCATTAAATCATAAAATTAATACCAAAAAGAAAATCTGGGTACTTTGATTTAAAATGATACGAGCAAATGTGTTGTGTTTCACAACTTTTATAGGAATTAATGTGGGAGTCCCTTGACACACAAAAAGCTATACAATTAGCTAATAATGCTTGGATAAATTTCAAAAGTGTTATGCTGCAGAGCAATACAGAGAATATTTTCATGACGCTCCACTGTACCTATAGGTCAGACAGAAGTCATATCATAAGTGAAATACATTGTCCAACAGACCCACTAGTTTGTTAGCCCCTGTCCACTAGTTAAAAACACTGGTTCTTTTCGCGCTTAATAAGTAACCATGTTATAAAAACTGAGCTCCGTTCAATACACTCTTATTTTAACCTCCCTAAAACTTACACATTTACACGGGTGGTGTCTTAACAACCTCCTGCCACACACCCAAGCGGTGGCTCGCAGGATTGTATGTAGATAGAGATAAGCGAGATTAGATTTAGATGAATGAGATGGGTTGGACACTTGTTAAAAAAGAGGACGGGTGTGAAATGAAGGAAGGTTTGAAGGGGAAATGCAGAAGGAATACCACGACAAAGATGGTGAAACCGAGTTAAGATAGATTTGGAGATGGTTGGAAGTGCAGATGAGGAGGTTGCAATGGACCGGAAGAGATGGAGATGGAAAATGTTGGAGCGGCTAATTAATAGTATGGATATAAACGGCCCAGGAAGTAAAAGTGAGATATTATTTGTTAATTTCCTTTCAAAACAATCAACAAATTAAACCAGGTGATCAATATGATATAAAGTATGGTTAATGGTTACAAAATTCCTACTTTTTCAAACAAATACAATTTTTCTATGGACCGAAAAATAACAATTATTACATCATCAGCTGATTAAGTGGATGTTGTAACATTGAACCCTATGCCATAATTATATCTGATATAATTTTATAAATAATTGAGAATTTACTAAAGCCCTTAAAAACGAAATACTATTTCAAACAATATTTTGTCAAATCATAAAAATACGCATTGGAAGGTGGTTCTCTCAAAAATCTTCGATTTTTCCTTATTATTTTTTTATCTCACCTTTGCCAAAACCCACCATTATTGAGCCAGTATTACATATTCAGGTAAAAAAAATGGTACGGTTTTCCTCACTGTCAGTAGGCGGTCGACTTTTAGAATGGCATTCTGAAAATAGAAGAATAAATATCCGAACATAAAACACCTAAAAAACTGCACAATGTAATTCATTACACAGAGCAAATGCGCGGCAATGATCCTGTAATCCAGATTGTCGATTAAATTACTTAACGGTTTTACTCTCCGGCGGTAGGAAAGACACTCCTCGGACTGTATTCCAAAAAATTGATGAATAAATAAATCGATGATTCATCTCTGCGAAGTTAAATTCAAAAATTAATTACCCTTATCCTTACTGAAATCAATTGTAGAAACCTGCGTTCCTGATCCTGTATTCCAGATTTCAATCAACAACATGTAACAGTTAAACTGTCCCTTTGGAGGAAAATAAATTCATTTGCTGGTATTTATAAAAATGCTGAAACAATATAATCAACGTTTGATTCTACAGTAATTTCAAAAGAATATCTTTAATAATATTACATGTTACTTAGAACAATCGTCCAAACCTACGACACAGTTTCTGTATCCCATATAATGAATATCAACCCTGGAATTGGTGTTAATCTCCACCCGTTGGAAACTGACTCCTCGGAAGGTATATGAAAAATTGGCGAATTAATGATTCATCTCAAAGAAAAATGCCTAAAATTTTTTATTTAAGCTTTAACATTTAAACTATACTAATAACCATGGCCCTGACCCTGAATTTCAGACAAGCAGAGCCCTAAAAATACGCCTCCGAAAGCATCAACGGGCTATTAAAAATTATAATTACCGCATTTCTGCAATAGCCGACCACCATCACAGCGTCTCATCATTGCGCACATTTAATTCGAATCGCAACAGTTTTGCCTTGCAAACTTAATAGAAATGCCTCTCTGAAAGCAGATATTTCAAATATTAGGGATACGAAAACAATTTTACTCCTTAGTTCATAGAGGGTTAAGCATATATTCCATCGTTCGAAAGAGACCGACCATTATGTCTCGCATCTTTTCAAGACTGTTGAAAGATTAATCTCATCTCATAATTTCAACTTGAGGGGACAAGATTGATATCTAGGGAAATACATTATCACCCAATATTAAGCTGGGAGGCTATAGAAATGGCGAAGAGAACGTCATCCATGAAGACGGTTACAAGTTGAGCAGCAGTGTAAAACGAATTTTTGCAAATTTTAACTCCGGCAACAATGGGATTCATGACTCATATCTATATAGACGAGCGAGAGTAAGAAGTCAGTTCAGTTAACCTGATGAAGCTGACAGGAGGACCAGCAGAATATTGTTGTTTCCTTAAAACGTTCATCGCGGAATGCAACCCGAAAAAACGAACAGTCAACACTGCACTCGCAGCATCCTACGAGTTGAATTTCAGATTTCAATCCGAGAAACATATTGGTTACATTCTCAGTCCATGGAAAACCAATTAATCAGATGGAATTTTTAAAAAATTTTCAAAAAAGAGCTGGAACCGCAGCCTCTAAGAAAATTGAAATATTGGTTTTATCTTACTACTATCTTCTCAGTGAAATCGCCACAATTTGCAATTCTGAGCCAAAATTAAATATTTTAATTAGCAACATGTAACGGTTTTACTAATAGTCCGAATCCTCGGCTGGCAATAAAGAAATGGTCAAACGATAAAAAAAATTATCACAATGGAAATTGACTAAAATGTTTTCTATTTCATACTATCGTCAAAACCGGTAACAGTCTTCTCTTTTTTCTCTGGAAAATCGACTCCACTGATTGAGATTTAAAAAAAAAAGAAAAGCGATGATTGGAACACAACCGAAGTGTGAATTTTACACTTCGCTTTTTTAGCGTTAAACCCGGTCAATAATTGAAGTAAATGTACGCAATATAATTGAGAATACTATTTAATATCTCCGTTCTGCGAATAAAATAAGAAGATAAATATTTTATATTACATTGAATCAAATTCAACACAAATTCCAGACATGTTTTTCCTATTAAAAAGATACTTAAAGTCCATTAACAGAATATGAATTAAATTCTTCAGTCTCATCACCACGGACTAAAAATAATATTTTCTCTTTCAACCACTACACAATGGTGCAAAAAACCGGGAACTTTGAATTAATTTAATAAATTTTCTAGATACTTTTATTGCAAAGATGATTCGATATTAAATTAAGAATAAAATATTCTTGCGCATCCAATTAACAAACCAGCCCGTGATGACACCGCCAAGTTGACATTTTGTAATAGATAATACGGGTGCATAATACGCATAAAGGCATGTGCCTTTTTTTGGATAGTGTTGGAATCCACTAATATAGCGCGAAGCGCTGTTGAAATGTGTGAGACAATCGTGCTTTGCAATTACGGCGATGAAAGATGTATGACAGGGGACATTTAAATTGGAAGATCATTCTGTAACAAAATTAAAGCATTTTGAATGAATAACTCTTTGTTATATAGTACATTCGTAAAAACTCACGGTGCTGATCCTGCAGTTCATACTTCAAACTGTAAACATATAACGGTTTTACTGTCCGTCGCCGTAAAACCATTTATTCAGATGGTATTAGAGAAAAAAGGCTAAAAAAAATAAATGGACCATCAATCCCTTAAGAAAATGAGAGAAACGTCCTATTGAGCTTCCCAGTGATGAAATGTACGCGAAATTTTACCTTGATCTTTTAAAAGGTTATAAGTACCTGTTCAACAGAGATTAATGACTTACTTTTTATGTATTAGTAGGGATGGTAAGTTCAGGGGTCTGTTTGTCCAAACAACAAGTCTATAAGGTACAAGGCACGTGACTAATTTCAAAAGGCGGATGTGTTACCCAGTTTCAACAATCCAAGGAGCTGCACTTGTAAGAACTCGGTGGGCCAAGCCTTTAGAGGACAATATTTAACTCGTGTATTGATAATTTTGATACATTTTGGGCCTGATCCTTGCAATATATCCAATTTACAAGTTAGTGCAGTGTTTTTCGGTGAACACAAGTGGTTGAATATGTGCTGAAAACTAATTTGATGTTTCAACGTACTTTTAAAGATCCTAAGCGAATGCGACTTTTTGGATTAAAGTAGAATAAAAATGCCGGAAATTGATAATGTCTTTGCACCCCATGTTCCCGGGTTCGTGAGAAAATTACTAATAAACAATTTCATCTCAAGGAAAAACTTAAGATATCGCGTCATTGGTCACAAAGCGGGGTTCGAGGCTCAATCTTGCCTAATTCTTACTTCGGAAACCACAAAAGATGCCAGAATACGAACGTATACGACAGTAACTACGATTTTTTTTCATTTAAGACTATTTTCTGGAATTTCTACTGCCCAGAGTGTTGTACACGATTGTGGAGTTTCTATCATTTGCTCGGAAGGAAAGTTGCAGGAGAAATGAGCGTCAATGGCGGATTTTTTCCAATTTTGAAATACTTTTTGTGACAGGAGTGACTGGTCATGGGACTTTCTGGAGATTCACGCAGATCTTGTGGAAAACAAATTTGTCTAACATTTATAACTACATTATTCTCCTCCAATAATTTTGATGCAAACCATGCATAACTTATCATTTCATTTAATAATGGTGAAGATAGCTGATGGTGGATCAAAAAATGGATTTAAATGGCATCTTCTCGAGGTGTAACTTCCCTTTTTTCCTTCAATAGAACACAGCTATTTTGTAGCCTTGCAATAAATTATTTTACTTGTCTATAAAAATAAACATCGCAAGGCTGGCACAACGGGGTGCACCTGGGAGGTATCACTTTTAATGTACATGTAGGTTCGTCATTGACACCAGTAAATAGTTCATCGTACATGCCAGCATTTATTTGTCCTCACCAGGAATTCACCATCATTTAAAACATTTTCCCACAAACTTAAAGGTTTTGTTACCTTCTCGAAAAACTTTTTATATAATGCTTTCTTTATAATCAGTTTTTCTGATATTGAGCACACTATATTAACATTTTTGTATTCATTCTCCATGGACATTACAATCTCCCTCACACGCGGACAAAATTCTCCCCATGGTTCCTGCATGCACAAGAACACCTTTGGGAGCGGTTTTCTCACCTTGGAGCACAATTTCTAGGAAAATCAAAGCAATCAGATCACTTCAATATGAACATTAACACTTTTGTCTTCCGTTAATGGCCTCCAGAAAGTCCCAAGACTAATCGGAGTCATTCCTGTCTCAAAAAGTATTTCAAAATCGGAAATAATTCGCCAATGACGCTCATTTCTCCTGCAACTCTCCTTCCGTGCAAATGATAGAAACTCCACAATTGTCTATAAAACTCTGGGCAGTAGAAATTCCAGAAAATAGTTTTAAAATGAAAAAACACGTAGTTACTGTATAGTATTCGTTCGGAATCTGGCATCTTTTGTGGTTTCCGAGGTAAATTTGATCGAATAAAAATTAGGTAGGTGTGAGTCTCCTACCAGCGTCGTCCCGCTACAATCCGGCATAATAATCCCCACCGCCTTAACCACCTCGGCTGTTTCGCCTTGTGATGAAATGCGCGAAATCGTAACTATTTCTTCGGGACAAAATTGTTTATTAGTAACTTTTTTACGAACCCGGGAACATGTAGTGGAAAGACATTACCAATATCCGGCATTTTAACCTCATTTTAAGGTAACATTTGTCTTTTCTTCGTCCTAAATTACTTTTACGCGTAACTTGTTAGTAGGATATATTATAACGTTTTAAGCGCCTTAACTTATCCAACGGAACTCTTCACACGAGTAAAGCAACGACCGGAATACAAATTCTGTTGCCGAAACACGTGAATGTATCGTCGATGTATGGAAAAAACTTGATCCTTTTTGCTATCAATTGCAATGTAATAGAGAATTAAGATGTGAAACTCGCGGTGCAGCTCAAAGTACGCGTATTTCTAATGCTTCTATGCATAAGAGCTGCACACTTCACACGATAAAAACAACGACCGTAAGGTCACTCTTTTTTTATGTGCCCCTTAAAGACCTTAAAAAGAGGCCACAGCCAGATTTCGAACGTAATCCGATCACTGTAACTCCTAAAGAGGATATTTCGAAAAAATCATGTAATTAACGACTTTTGGAAAATTTGAACCCGATGAATCTTTTTCATTCACCTCCACATTAAACAATCACGGAAGGAGAATTATATATATTTTTAAGACATAGAATCTTTAGAAGAGGCCACATACCGATTTTTTTAACGCAACATAAACACATCACCTAATTTTTAAAAATCCCGAGAAAAGTTATATTTTTTTACTTTTTTGAAAGTTGGAACGAGATGTACGACCAAATGATATGGTCCGATTTCAAGTTTTTTTCTTTGTGATCAGAGTGACAAGTAGAAAGAGGTGACAAGTAGCACATTTTCCGCACTATAACGATTTCATTTGAACTCTTATGTGTTTTTGGCTTACACCAATATTCATCTATCAATGAGCAGGTTGTACTTACATCCCGAGAATTCCCGCATTAAAGTCCTATGCTCGAACACTTACTCCCCAACCGGCAAGATAAGTTGCAGGGTGAAGTCGCTAAATATGGAGGTAAACGCTTTATACACGATGTAATAGTAGGTGATAGAGCGGTAGTTCTTAGGATCGGATAAGTGTCTCTTCCTATAGTGGAGTCTGAGGCTTCGTGCTATGCGTCAGCCTTGGGATGAGAAACCCTGCCCAGATGTATTGTTACTATTTGATTTGAGAGCCATATATACTCTTGCTAAATAACATTATAATTCTTTTAAGGACTAATATTGACGTATAGATCAAAAGATATACTTAATTTTCCCATAACAGTCGATATGTTAATGATTTAATAAACGATACTTTAGTTACTAGCCGCTCGCCTCGACTTTTTGCTCTATTCTGAAATGCATCTGGTGCTAAATTAATGACATATGAATTATGTTTGATTTTCATGACATGTGTTACTCATTGCAATTATTTCATAGGGACAGTTAAAAAGTACGTCACGTGTAGCGTGCTTAATGAAAGATAAGGCAAAACTGGTCTGAATATGCGTATAAAACCGCCAAACGGACAATGTCCGTTGGGAGACATATGACTGCAAAAAGCATTTAGTAACATATTGTTGACCGACCTCCGAGTAGATGGAGAGACTGCTCTAATACTGGGACGAAACAGTAAATCCTAGTATATACTAACTGAAAACCTAAACTGGTAAGTATTCGCTGGGTGGAAGACCTGTTACTGATTTTGCTTTGTGTGTACGCATTATTTTAGGCCAGCCTTCCAATTCCTAAGCTTTTCCTTACTCTTTCATCAAGATAAGGAAGTTTTTTGCGCGGGATAAAAGTTGGTGGCGCATTGGCCGGGCGTCGCTGATAAGGACATACGGCCGATCACCGAGCTGGGAAGAGGGTGAGTTGAGGAAATTGGATGAGGATATTCTTGAACGGGTTGCGTCATCTTCCGATAACTCGCTGTTCCTGATAAAATTCTAGAAATTTCTCGAATGCGCAGCTCACCTGCCATGCTCACTCTATTGCGACCAGTGCGAAGGTATTTCATTGGCCGGGAGCTATACAAAGAAATAAGGTTGGTTTTTCATTGGTCAAACGCTATACAAGGAAAAGTAAGGTCCCCCTCCTCCTGCTCCGTTATCAGTCCGTCGGCTGACATAAAAAGGCGGCGCTCCAGAAGCCAGACATTCAAATAATCGACTCGACTCGAACACCAAGGAAGGACAGGACAGGAGAGAAAACTCTGACCACTCAGCCATTGCAGCAGCAGATCATCTCAGACGACGACTCCGTACTTCGCTCTCAAGAAGTCCACGCCAGCAAAGGAGGACATTCTCTACTCACACGGTATGAACCGTTTTCTTATTTTCATCATTAATTAGAAAAAAATAAAAAATTAATGCTCAGTAATGGAATGCTTGGGAGAAAAGCACTTCAGTAGAATCGAACTGCATGGCCAATGGAATATACAGAACAATATGAATATTTGGTGTATCTGAGTCTCAAAGAACTTATTGTCTAAACAAAACACATTCACGTATTACAATATCATTCGAATGTAAGATATTTCCATGTATTTGTTTTAATTTCATACCCATTGTATGGTGAACTGAAACGTAATATGCTATCCTTTCCTTCAGTTTACAACGTTTGACGACTTGGAGATATATTCTTTGGCACTAAACGAAAAAGGAGGAATCTTCAACCTTTCAACAGTGAAAAGGAAGTGAACCGGTGATTTCAAGAAGGTCTACTCCTTTCTCCGGTTCTAACTACTAACGAAGTTCTCAGCAAAAGGACGCTTTTGAGGGACGAGGCGATATTCACAAGGTAGGCCACTCTCATTTCTGTTTTAACTGTTCTTGCCTCGGCCTCAGTAACATACTAGACTTATTTCACAAATAGTAGTCTCTTCTAGCGAGAATTTATTTTCTTATTTCATGAGATTGTAACCAATAGTAATTTGCAGCAATTTCAATGCCAATTTTACATGTAAAGCAGTAAGCAAATTTAAGATTCTCTTTCGATAATATTTTGCAGTGATAGAAGTTTCATAAACGAATGGAAATACATGGCTAAAACGTGTTCTTGGTGATATATTTTGCAAGTATGAGGATAAAGTTATTTGGGATCGCCAACGTTTTATAGTACTTTCGGGAAAAAAATTCATAATTCATATTTAAAGAAAACTCTACGTCACATGACTCGATGTTTTTAGCCATTGCACGTTTTCATATCATCCGCAGATACACAATTTTCTCAACTTTTTATAACTATTTGAGTGTGTGAGAATATTTACACGATATGCCGTGCTCATTTTTTTTTGATGATTGTATCTGCCTCCGTAGTAGGCTAGATTTGGTCTCTATAGTGTCCTTTGGCATACTTTTTTGCCAAAATATTCCTTTACCGTTGTGATTTTTTGCATAAATACAATATACTTTAATTTAAGTTTCATATTCACAGTGGATAAGCAAATAACTCCTCATAGTTTTCTTTCATCTCTTTCACTTACAGTATACATGAATTAAAATTGCATAAATAAAAGCAAACACGAGAGGACTTTTAAGAGTTATTAATGAAATATGTTTGCAGCCTTTAAATTTTTTAGTTTTTTTAAATGTTTTTGGATTATAGTTAGATAAAGTTTATATTAATAAATATTTCACACAAATGCTTTTTGCGATGCGTTTTAAACTTCATCGCAAAAAATTCAGCAAATTCCTGCCAGGTCGTAAATGAATCTAATATTCAACTCTGAAACAAATTAATACAATTATGCATACATAAATATAATACCGTGATGTTTACACTGACAATTAGGCCATAATTCCTCCATTGTTCATGATGTGTGAATAGAATGTCAATGACTTGATTGTTTTCTTTGATATTTTGTATTAAAGGATTTTTTGTTACACAAAGTTGCAAAATATCAAAACATTATCATTCAACAAGGCGTACTCTCTGGCCAAGTGCGTTTTATGGATTCTGACAGGTGTGTTTAGTCGTTAAATTTCATTTTTTAGGGAAAAAGAAATGTATTATGCTATTTACACTACAGTTTTTTTTAAAGAATGACGATTTTTTTTACTCTGGTCCATAACTTTACTGTGATATCCTCTCACTGAGGAGTCTGTTATTTCTTTTACCCGTGGAAGATATGACTTGCAAAAAAATCAGAGGAATTTCTCAATATTTTCAATAGTTTGTCATTGAATGGAAAAACAACTCCTTAGACAGCTGAAGACACAATTGTTAATGCTTCTGTCGCGTTCCCATTAGTTGCCAGTTGGACTACCTCTAAGAACGGTCAGAGAACGATAACTTGTGTTGAAGTTGGACATAAATACTTGTTACAAAGAACATTGCGTTAAATGCTTAATTCAACCTACATAATGGCATGCGCTTCGACTGCGGTTCAAAACCGGTTCTATCCATTTCACGCAAAATCCATTTATTAGTTCAGCCACTATCGCGTCCTCATTCACTTAGAATACTTTAAGTTGTGAAGAAACAACACTCACAATAATACACTTAATACTTTCGGATGTACAATTTGACGCATCGTATCTAAATCAGTTGCACTCAACACGTTTTTTTAAATCCTAAGGAGCAGTTTTGAAGGAAATTCAATCAACGTAAATGTATTTATGCACGTTATCTCACTGAAAATTAGGTATAGGACGTTGTTCTTAATTTTTCGGACTTAAATTCAATCTCTTTCGATGAAGAGTCTTTTCTGCCACGGTCTGGTTAATGAAATCAGCGTTTCATTGAGTGATTCACGTTCGAGTAACAAACAATTTGCAAGATTTTTTCCTCCTTTACATCCCTCGCTACACAGTATTTGAGTAGAGAAATTCAAAATGTAACACTGTGTCAGTTTGGTATTCTCAAGATTTTTATTGACTGAGAAAACTCTTCTTAAATATTCGTTCATTCCCATGAAACATAAAATTAATATATTTTTCTCTGTTGGTGAACCATTAATTAAGTGGATTCTTGCTATCAAATTCTTTAAAAATCAACGCATATTTCTTTCTGAAGAACTTTTAAACGTTTTTATTTAAATAAAAATTGCTAGGGGCATTTAAACTAAACCTAAAGTTAATTTTTTTTAGAAAGTTTTCTACGAAATTACTGGAAACTTACAGAGATATAAATCATATTTATCGATTGCTAAAATAACAGTTGGACCGCAATATGATTTTTTAAACAAATAGCTCTTGTGTATATCTTCGTATTGCATTTAATCAAGTCTTTTTGTGTTTTTATTATTCACTTTTACTACCATTCAGATAATGAAAAAAAGTGAAAACTGTATCACATTTTCAAAGATTCACTTTGAAATAAGTCGAACCATGGTCAATGGAATGTCCTTCGTCCAAGATTATAATATTTTTCGAAAATTGGTAGGTAAATTGGGTATTTGTCAAAAAGACCAATTTTTAAAGGATTATAACCTTTAAAATAATATGTCTACTATACTATAAAATAGTGCTGCGTACTCATTTTGATGACAATTTGTTCGATACTAGGCTCTCAAATATATGTGAATTGAATGTATGCTTACGTAATGAAAGTTAAGTCATTCGATTATAATGAAACGATAACATGAGGAATAAGCATAGTCTCCACAGTCGCGAGACGTATCCGGCATTTTTTTGGAAAATTCTTCATACTTACGTTTTGTGTTGTAAGCCACATTTGCAGAGATAATATATCTACCTCTTAAGTTTTTTAATACACTAATCAGCAAGTAGCATAGGCAATATTTTTGGTTTGCTTAGCGGAAAAAAATTCAAACGTCTGTGTATTATATACATTAGGCCAGAACCGAGGGAGATAGAAAATATGTCGCCTTGAAAGTTAAATGGTGGAATGATGTAGTTGGATTAGCATGTCAATGCCCAAGCAAAAGTTTATTTCATTTTCCCAAGTCTTATGGCGAGGATGAAAAAATATATCCCAAAGTCTTGTTAGAGACTATATTACAATAAACTGAATTAGGTTTTTTGTGCGTATATTTGAATTCTTTTCACTTGGCAGGATAAAAAACAGACATGTGTCAAAGGTTTTAATTTTGCTCGAAGATACGATATAATCTTGCATAGTGTAACGCATTATAAAAAAATACGACGTATACTGAAAACAACTTGACACAATAAGGTGACGAGGGTGTAATATATAGAATTAAGTACAATCAGCAATGCAGATGATGAAAATGCTACTTTTTTTCTAACGGCTGAATATCATTAAAATATCGTAAGTCACATAAAGAGTAATGCAGTTACTTTTCTTCACTTAAATTTCTGTTTCTAGTCTCAAGTAAATCTTACGTAGCCACAAATTATAATGATTTACGATTGGACTCTTATATTTTATACAGTGTATCCATTTCATAACCCACTATGATATAAAACCCCATCTTATGTTAACAGATGTATTAGCAATTATTATTTTGACGTGTAATACAAATTTTCAGTGGTCTTATTTCACAAAAAACCTTTGAATTAATTATTCGGGAACTTTGTCACATTGCAACACTATAAAGACCAAGTGCTGAATGCTTGCTTATTACAGGGAATATTAACTTGACTTAGGGTCAATTCAGATTAACAAATCATAAATACCAAGGCAGTACTAAACACGAATACAGTTTTTAACCTTTCACTGGTTACGATATACCCGCTACCCGCTTAAAAAATGTTTATTATGAATCACCCTAGCAATATTTTAAGCAAAATGCAACTTGCTCGTAGTTTCCCTCAACAGCAATGACTTTCTCTTTTTTTATAATAAATTTATGAATGATATAGCGTAACCATGGACGAAATGTATACAAATAAACCTTAAGTGATACATCCAAGTAAATAGCACTTGTCGACTGCCATAAGGCCTATGAAGAAATGGCTCAATTGATTTGACAATAGCTAGACTCTGAAGAGTATATACTAGTACAAATCAAGCGTTTCTCCAGATATTTTAAATTGAAACAATATTTTTGTCACTTCTCTTGCAATAAAAGTTTGCAGTGAAGAATTAAATAATATACATCCGTACAATCACTCTCGTTAAAGGCGAAAGATGTTTCCATATTTGCATTTCTCACTTTATTTATATTGCGAAACACGTTGATTATTGTAACTCCTCGGCTTTTCCAGATATAAAAGTAAATTGCAGTGTTTTAGAAAAGTCCATTTTTAAGTGAAGCGCAATTTGTCAAGCTAAAGCTATAATCAATGCTGTGAACCCAAGTCATTCAACTGAAACAAAAAAAACGATTTATCATCCATTTTTAAAATTATTTTTCTCTTATTTTCGTCCAATTTCTCCAGATACAGCTAACATTCACGAGCCCCTTAAACAGCCCAAGACACAATAGTTTTAATGCTTTTTTTTAAATTCCAATTAGTTGTCAGTACGACTACCTATGAGACCGGTCAGAGAAAGACAACTTGTGATAAAGTTGGACGTAAATATTCGTTAGAAATAAAATTACGTTAAGTGCTTAATTCAACCTACATAAAGGCATGCGCTTCGACTGGGGTTCAAAACCGGTTCCATCTATTTCACACGAAATCCATTTGTTAGTTTTTAAGTTAATTAGTAAATTAGTTAGAATACTTAGAGAAATAATAAATGACTTTGATGTCACGGTGACTTTTTCACTGTGACCCTGTGATTACATCATGATGACGTCAATGTGATTTCTCACTCCTCCCTGGGTAATTTCACTGTAATATCCTCTCAATGCTGAGTAAATTAATTCCTTTACCTGTGGCAGATATGACGTGCAAAGAATCAGAGAAATTTGTCAAAGTTATCAATACTTTGTAATTGAATGGGAGAACGTACTTTGAGTTGTAAAGAAACTACACTCATAATTCTACACTTCATAATGTAGGATATACAATGTAACGCATCGTATTTAAATGCGTCGCACTCAACACGTTTCGCTTAATCCTAAGCAGCGGTTTTGAAGGACATTCAATCAATTTCATTGCATTTATGTACGTTCTCTCACTTTTAATTTCCTTATTGGACGTTTTTTTTTTTAATTTTTCGTACATTATTTCGATTTATTTCAATGATGAGTCATTTCTGCCGCGGTCTGGTTAAAGAAATCAGCGTTTCGTTGAGTGATTCACGTTCGAGAATCGAACAATTGATACTATTTTTTTCTCAGTTACAGTCGCAAACACAGTATTTGCGTAGGGCAATTTAAAATGTGTCAATTACACTGTGTCTAAACTTGATATTCTCAAGATTTTTTTTCCTGAGAAAACTCTTCTTAAATATTCGTTTATCCCCAAGAAACATCATAAAACAGATTTTTTTTCTCCTTTGGTGATTCTTATTTTAACCATTAGTAGTCTATCATTTATCAGATATAAGCTAGTTACTTGGTTTCTCCAATTTAAATTCACAATTATTGCAACCCCAGTGTTTCCACTCTTCTCACCCCCACTATACATCACTTTGAAGCCATCACTGTTTATTTCTTCATTTCATGAGGCTCTAGTGTTACTTTTCCCGAGTATATCCATCGCAATGTCTTTCATGACTCTCTTAATTTTTTCGAGTTTGCCC